>VZRR01014001.1:156111-235239 GCA_013398015.1 Oreocharis arfaki | reverse complement strand
TGAGTGTGCCCAGGATCCGGGTGAGTGTGCACAGGATCCAGGTGAGTGTGCTCAGGGATCCGGGTGAGTGTGCTCAGGGATCCAGGTGAGTGTGCCCAGGATCCGGGTGAGCGTGCCCAGGATCCGAGCGTGCACAGCAGCTGCCGCTGGCGCGGGAGCCAGCGCGAGGCAGAGCTCCCAAGTGTTTAAGGATGCGAAGGCACAGCCCCTCTCCACAATCAGCACGGATGGAAATATTGATGCTTGCATTAAAAGTAAATATATTTTTAATTAAATAATTTTCCCCTTCTCCATTCAAGGGGCGGGAAAGCACTCACAGAATTAAACTGCTGCTTCAATTTCTCTCTCTCTCTCTCCCTCTCCTCTGACACATGCCAGGACTAAGATTTCTCCCTCTGCCTTCCCTCCCCATCCAGCTTTCGGCTCTTTAACCCCTTTTTGGCAGCGCAGAAAACACCGAGGTTGGAGCAGAGCAGCCGATTTCCTCCCCCTTCTCTCTCCTCCTTCCCCTCAGTCCCGGCTCTGAAGGGCTCATTAATCAAAAGGCAATTAATTCCCCATCACGGGGGCAAATAGCAGACACAGACGTTCAATAGCTGCCTTTTGCCACGCTCCAGTGTTTCTCTGATTCCTGCAAAGCGAAATAAAAAGGAGGCAAAGCAAGAGAAACAGCGAATAATTAAACGCTTCATTAACACCCTGCAGAGGGGGGGGGAGACCACGGCTGATTCATCCCCGGTACCAAAGAAGCGAAAAGAGTTCAAAGGTGTGGAGATTTCGGGGTGCAAATTGTCCAGGAAGGTCTAGGGAACATGAAACATTTACAAAACAGGATGGTTTTGCCCCAAAATGGGGTGAAAAATCCTTTTTTACTTCTTCCCCCATGGCTTTGGGACAGGACCCTGCTCACTCTGTCCACACCTGGCCCTAAAATGAGGTCCCTGTTGGTGTCCCCCGTTTCACATCCCACCAACAACCCACTGCCCCAAAAATACAATTAATGAATGCGCTCCTGATGTGGAAAATATTGAAAAAAAAAGAGGTGGAAAAGAAGCTGTTGCTCCTTTAAATCGTGTTGCTGAGGAGTCAAGAGATGAGGGAGAGTTTTGATACACAAAACAATAGGTTCGCTCAACCCTGGTGCCCCAATTAATTAGTGGGTGATTGCTGCCCATAGAAAAATTAAGAGTAAACTATTGTATTAGTTATTTAATCAGTGAACTCACCAAAAAAAAAAAAAAAAAAACAAACCAAAAACCAAGGCCCATGATTCAAATGCTCCGCTGGTATCATTAATCATAGTTTGGAGCAGAAAATAATTTTATATTATTAAAGCAATTACCGTAGAATCATCGACGGCAGCAAAAATTCATTAATCTTTATTCATTACTCAATCAGAGCACATTATTTTAGCTCATTCCATCTCTCCTGCCCGTTCCCAGGGATGCCAAAAAGAAGGGGGAAAAGTGACAAAGGGAACTTTTTATGCTACTGAAGTGTCAGGCTCGGCAGAAAGTACTTTTAAATACAATTAATGTGAAGGCATCGGAGGGACAGCACAAACCTCGTCCTCTCCAAAGCATTAATTGCTGCTTCTCACCACCTCAGGCTGCAATTCCCAAGGGATCAGCGCTCGCAGCGTGGAGCAGGGGTTTGTTTTTTCCCCTTTTCTTTAGTCTTTCACCTGAGTTTGTGTTCAGGAAGCAGCGAAAGCAGGAGGGCAAAGCTGGCGCTGCCCATCACACCTGGGCAGATCGGAAACCCCAAGGTTTGGGGGTGCCCCAGCCAGAACTGAGCTTCCCCCCAAGAAAAATCAAAGCCGTGGAGGCAGCTGAGCTCTGCCGATCTGGGTCAGGCTCTTATCTGCTGGCGAGCACAGAGAAATTGGCCTGGCTTTTTTTATTTTATCTTCTGAGACGAGTGAAACTGCAGCGCTCATTACGAGCGTTATTTGACTTTAATAGCCGACGAGGTTACCGAAGATCTTTGGATTTGATAGCCAGGAATTTATCTCGATGTGGTTTGGTTTTTTTTTTCCCCTCCTTCCATGGGAGTAAAAAAAAAAAAAAAAAGGGAAAAAAAAAAGGAAGAAAAAGCAAGTTTCTCCCTGGAGACAGCTCCTTGGCACAGCATTTACAAACGAGGAGCCTAAGCCCCGTTCTGGTTGCTGAACAGGTTTTCCACGAGTCCCTTTTCCCCAGGGAAACACAAATTTGTCTTCAAAACATCCCTGCAAAGTGGGCCAGGCCTGTTAAAGCTGTTCTGCTGCGAGAGCCTCAGCAGTTGGCCCAAGGTGCTTGAGGGGGGGTGTGATGGATGCAGGGATGGGTTTTTAGTCCATCCCTTCCTTGGGATGCTCTGGGGTTAGGTTTGCCCTGAGATGAGGGACAACTAAATGTCCCCTGGAGCCAGGGGTTCAGGGCTGTGCCATGGATTCGGGCAGTGGCTGTGCCATGGAGGGCACGGGGATGGACTCAGGCAGTGGCTGTGCCATGGAGAGCACCAGGATGGATTCAGGCAGTGGCTGTGCCACATGGAGGGCACTGGGATGGATTCGGGCAGTGGCTGTGCCATGGAGGGCACCGGGATGGATTCAGGCAGTGGCTGTGCCATGGAGGGCACTGGGATGGATTCAGGCAGTGGCTGTTCCAAGGAAGGCACTGGGATGGACTTGGGCAGTGGCTGTGCCATGGAGAGCACCAGGATGGACTCGGGCAGTGGCTGTGCCGAGGAGAGCACCGGGATGGATTCAGGCAGTGGCTGTGCCATGGATTTGGGCCGTGGCTGTGCCGAGGAGGGCACTGGGATGGATTCAGGCAGTGGCTGTTCCAAGGAGAGCACCAGGATGCTCCAGTCCCCGCCTTGGAGCTGCCCCTCGTGCCAGGTGGTCGCTGTGGAGGACAGAGGGACCTCTCTACCCAACTCCTCTTCCAAATCTCTGTGCCGTAATCCTCTGTAATTCTCCTTTTGCCCTTTTCCCCACAGAACTGCAGCTCCTGCTTCCTTGCCAGGCCACTCCAGGGCTGCATCGCTGGGATACGAAACTGCAGCAAGAGATTTATCTGCTCCCAGCTTTTCCACTCTCCCCATTTCTGCTCCTGCCCAGCAATGCCCAGGAAACTCCGCCAGCTCTCCCCAGCATTGGCTGGCACACAAACTCCCGTGGAAGGACTGACTCCCGTCACCCCAACGGCTCGGATTCGAGGAGGCAGAAGCAGCCGCTCTGCTGAGGCAACCCAGTAACTAATAAGGAAAAAGAGCAAGACTGTTTTCCTTGGAGCGTGTAACAGGTTGTCATGGGGAAGGCGTGTGGGCTCTCCCGCGAAGGGAGCAGCGCTGCTGACCCTTGGAGAGCGTTTGCTCGGAGCCAGCTGCTGCTTTCAGCACATCCCCGGGCTCTGGGAACCCGCAGCCTGTCTGTCTGATCCTGGTGCTGTCACTGCTGCTGGGGGGAGAGGCTGCCCAGCCCTGTCCCCCCTCCTGCTGCGAACCCCGCCAGAGCTGCACCTCCACGCCTCAAACCCCAAACGTGCCAGCCTGTAATGGAATGCACCATTCCAAGGGGGAATGGCTTTAAATCAAACGGGGAAGACTGAGATTAGATCTAAGGAAGGCATTTTTTTTACTGAAGTTGCCCAGAGAGGTGGTGGATGCTCCATCCCTGAAAATATTCAAGACCAGGTTGGATGGGGCTCTGAGCAACCTGATTTTGGTGAAGATGTCCCTGCTCAGAGCTGAAGGGTTGGCCTTGAGCACTTTTAAGGATCCCTTCCAACCCAAACATTCTGTGTTTCTCTGATGCTCAGGAGCTTGGCCTTGCACAGAAGTCACGGAGTCCCTGGGACAATGTCTCGAAAGCAGCTGGAATTAGCCCCAAATCGAGTCTATCACACGATTCCTAAACCCACCTGAGCTGGAGCACCAGGGCCACACCTGAGATCCAGCTCCTGTAGCTGTACCTGTGCTTTGCTCGCTGGATAAACACGGGATCAGCAGCTCCTGTTGCCTTCCCGATTTTTGGCAACGATCCATCCAATAATTTCAGGGATTCAACTGCTTATCCCTTCATTTTCCGGGAAAAGTGCAGGAGATAAAGACTAACACCCAGCCTCCTTCCAGAGCTTGGAGACACCGAAGTGGGACGGGAGGTTTAGAGCTAGGACGGCACCAATTAGCCATACCAATTAGCCACACCAATTAGCAGCAGGTGACAACTGAGAGCAGGCAAACCGCGATGCCCAGCAATCCCAAAGTCACCCAGGGAGGAGGACATGGAACTGTCCTGCCTAGGGACACCACCCCTTTCCCAGCGCTGCGTGCCCATCCCCAGAAATGCAGAAACTTCCCAAACATCTGCTCAGAAGTGGAGCCGCCCCCAGGACAGGGGCACCTCAGGAGGGGACAGGGGCACCTCAGGAGGGGACAGGGGCACCTCAGGAGAGGACAGGGGCTCTGCCAGCCATGGGGCTGGATGTTCTCAGCTGGCTCTGCAGGCTGGAGGCAGGAGGTCTGCCTGCAATCCCATCTCCCACCCCTTCTGCAGGCTCTGCTGCGTCTGTGCCGCGTGCTGGAAGCAGCTTAAAGAGATTTTGATAGCATTGCCGGGAGAAAATGAACCCGTTAATGCTGCTATTTGCTGCGCAAAGGATTCACGCCCAGAACGCTTTCTCGCAGCGATGATCACTTTGAGCTGTGAGAATGAATTAGCCCTTCCACCGCAAAGCTATTTGCATCGCGGAGAGGTCAGCGAGGAGCAGCAAAGTGATGATTTGGGGGTAAGGCCCTGTCCCAGCCTCCAGGAGATGCGGGTTTAATTCTCGTTTTTAACTCTCCATTGCCAGCCACCTCCTGCACCCTCGGAATGTGTTTGTGCAGGGGCACCGCGAGGGCTTTGAACCCCCCTGCAGATAACCTGCTGCTCCGCCGCTGCTAATGGGGGCTTGGGGTTTGTTCTGCCACCACAGGGTCACTTAATCACCCTCAGATTGCTGAGTTTGCTCACAGCAGCCGAGCCACAAACCGGGGGAGATCTGTGGAACTGAAGCAGGCACTCGCTCCCGGCTGATCCCAGCCCGTCCTGAAGCCAGCTCTGCTCCCGGGAGGGGCCGCGCTCAGGCTGCCCCCTGAGCTGGGAGGTGATTGCAGGCAGCATTTCAACAGGAGAGAGGCCAAAGTGGTAATTTATCCCTCTGGGGCTGTGCTTTCCTCAGCAGGGCACTGGGAGAGGGGCTGCTTTGGGCTGCAGGGATGGGATCGGCCTGGAAAAGGGATTAACTGTGGTTCGGACCCATTAATGGTCTCCAAGGTTCTCATCCAACCCTTCCATCCCCAGGCCGGGCTCCCACGGCTTCTCCAAGGTGAGGAGACCTCTGTAAGGCAGGATCTGGGATCTGTTCCCAATGGGACAAGAGTCCAGGATAGATATTCCCAAATCCTGACCGAGTATCCAAAGCCAGCTCCTCCAGGCTGGGCACGATGAAATGCAGGGCTTCCCTGCCTGGTGCTGGGTGGTAAACAAACCCTTCTCACTCACACCATTCATTCCTTTCTCCAGCTCCCCCCGTTCCTGATTATCCTAAGGAGATTGATAAACCCACCACTGCTGCTCTGGTTACAGGTCACTTCCCACCGCGGCGAGGAGCGCGGGGATCGATGGCCATAAATAGTGGTTGGGAATCAAATTCCCCGAGCAGAGCTCGAAAGGAGAAGGAGGAGGAGGTTTAATTCCACCAGTGCCTGGCTCGCTTTGCCCTGGAGGAACAGGACGTGGAGCTGAGGGGAGGCAGGAGAAACCCTATCCCAGGATTCAGCCAGTAATTTGTATTTGGGCAGTGCTGGAGAAGCTCACAGGGAAAGAGGAATGTTGAGGAGTCTGGGAGTCTTCACACCACGAGTAGCTGCAGGCAGGATTTTAACGCTGCCTGTGCAATCCGCAGCGAGAGCTCTGCGTGATGAAAACCATCCTGGTGGCAGCCAAGAAGGAACAGGTGGAAGGAGGACGGAAAGGAATAAATTGACTTTGTTTTGAAAGCAAAAAAAAGGGGTTGGCCCTCGGGGCTGACTCTGGGATGGGCCACAGGTTTGGGATGCAGAGATGAAGGCTCTGCCCTGCCAGGGGTTTGGGATGATGGAGCTGGAGGCTCTGCCCTGCCAGGGGTTTGGGATGATGGAGCTGGAGGCTCACTCACGAGCAGCTCCCATTGCTCAGCTGAGCAGCTCCAGCAGGAGTGGGAGCGACTGCAGGAGAGACTGAACGGGGAAATGACAGTGTTCGTTTTTATTCCTGCTAGTGATAAACTATAATTTGCATGTTTAGCAAATGCTGCAGGCTCCTGCAAGCTTGCAGAGTGCCAGGCTTGGCTGTACCCAGGTAAGGGATGGTCTTCTGGGTAGAGGCACATCGGTCAAACACCTGTACCCGCTCCAAAGCTGGAATAAGGGTGGGAAAAGTTCCACAGGGGTCAGATTCTTCTGGGTTTAAAAATCCGTCTCAAACCATCTCCAAAGTTCCCTCTCTTCCTGGTGGGATGAGGTGCTGGCTCCCCATCTCATGGCACTTCTCAAGGAGGGGTGGGAAATAAAGGAAATTCTCCTCAGCCCTCTAACCCAGCTGCCCCCTCAGCTGCTGTCCTGTACTTCCAGAGGACCTGAGAGCTGCAGGACCATGGAATGCCAAATCCCCCTCAGCCTCTCTGCTCTGGAGAGGCTGGTGGACCCTCAAACAGAGGGCAGCTGCCAGGCTGGGAGAGAAAATCACTCAACCCCTTCCCCACTGCACTTCCCCGAGCACCGAGACTCCAGCTGGAGCAAGGCAGGGTTTCACCCCAGGAAGGAATATTGGAGAAAAAGCCAAGGGAGATTGGCAGCTTCTGCTTTTCAGAGATTGCCTTTCCCTCCGACATCTGCTGCCACAGCTGGGCCCAGGCTGGACTCAGGCTGTGCTGAGGGGCACCAGGTTTTCCTGCTCATTGCACGGCGCTGGTGGCACCGGGCAAGGGGCAGGAGGGTTCCTCCACTCTGTGCCTGCTCACACGCAGGATTTACAGGATATCCAACAGGAATTTATCCATCACAGCAACGGGAATTTATCCATCACGGCAACGGGAATTTATCCATCACAGCAAGGGGAGTTTATCCACCACAGCAAAGGGAATTTATCCACCACAGCAATGGGAGTTTATCCACCACAGCAAATAGCACACAACCACCACGAGCAAAGCGGAGAAACGCACCCAAACCACCTCCTGTGCCCCTTGCTCCAGGGCAGCTCCTGGATTAGCAGCTGCTTCCCTCTGCTCTGGATCCTCTAATTGACTCAGCCTCCCCTTGCTGCTGACTGCCCAGGTCCCAAACCCCTTTTTTCTTCCCCCAGAATCCCCCTGGCACTGCCCCCATCCCTCTTGCACACCCGCTCTGCTCATGGCTGTTTCCCTGGAGCCCCTCTGCGCTTCTCCAGCTCTCAGGGTGTAAACATGGTGTGAGATAAATATTGTCATGGCACATTACCCTGGTCCTTCCTCACCGATACACGCTGCAGACAGAGTTATGCATCTATTTATGTGTGTGTGTATATCTAATTATACTGCATAAACTGTATATCCACCTCTCCGTTGTGTATATTTAATAGAAACGCCAGCTAATTGCCCTCGGTAAATATATATGGGGATTAACTGTATTGACATGAAATTTACCGGTGATCTCCTCGAGAATAAACACCCCAAATAAAACGAACACATAAAATAAAAGTAGGGGACATCGCGGGTTTTATGTTCGGTTCTTTCCGCCGCGCGCGAGGCTGGGGCTTTGCCAAGGGAGGTCTCCCAAACCTTTTCCAAAGACATCTCCCCCGGGGAGCTGCTGGCTCCTCTCGGAGGTGTTGGCAGCTGCAGGAGCCTCCAGGTGGTGGCGGGGAGGCTTTGGTGGCCTCGCTGTGCCCGGGGGTGACAGCTGGGCTGGCAGATTGGCGATGGGCTCCTGTGCCTTCCAGCCCGGGGTCACCACCTCCAGTAGGGCCCTGACGGAGTCATTAGGGCTGAGCAGAGTCATTAGGGCCGAGCAGAGTCATTAGGGCTGAGCAGATGTCTGACAGCGCGTGTGAGACGGGCTGGGGGGGCCATGGGGCAGAGCAGGAAGACCCCATCCGTGCCAGGCAGGGATGGGCACCGCTCTGAGCACACACCGGGCACAGCAGCGGGGTCTGCAGGAGGGCTCCTGCAGCTCTCTCACCTTTTTCCAGCCACGAAAGAGGTGCCACTTAAGGCTTCGTTATTTGGGGGCACGTCTCGAGCTCAGCGTCTGCCCAAGAAAACTGCTCAGCCCCACGCCAGCCCAGGCTGCTGTGGGGACAGGGGTGGATTTGAGCCTCCTTCCTCAGGGTAGGGAAGCTCCTGCTGGAATGGCTCGTGCCAAAATGGTCCCATCCAGCAGATTATCCAGCAGGAGTTCCACAGGGCCCGAATCAGCCACTGGCAACTGGGTTTTACAGAGGCTTCTGGTGCTTCAGATCTTGCCCTGCTCTGTTTTGGCTCCAGCAGAAGCCCCAGACAATGCTAAAGCTGCTGTTTCATGGTTTTGCAGCATTATCTGTGCATGCAGCCCTCCTGGCTGCTGAGCTGCTGATTACTTGGCTGGGATCATTTGTGCCCTGCTCCTTCACGCTGGCCACGGATGTGCAGCCGCTCGGGAATGAGGGACCCCGCGGAGCTTTCAGCCCAGACCCAGAAAGGACTGGGAGCCTTTGACCCCTGCCATAAATCCTCAGTTCTCACAGGTTGGGGTTTTTTGAACGGGCCAGATGACTGCTCCTATCCACCTTCCTCAGCTCATTAATTTGTTTAATCCCACGCCTCGCCAGTTTGCAGCCCTCTGGTTCCCCGGGAGGGAGATGCTGCTCCGAGCGCTGTCCCTCTGCAAGGGGAAAACCCACCCAGCCAGGGCTCTCTGCCCCTCCTGTCACCCTTTGTTACCCCCTCCCCTGCCACAGACACGAACCAAGGCAGGCTGGGCAGTCGTGACTCCTTTCTTCCCTCCCTCCTCACCGCTTCTCCCTGCCAGGTGCCTCGTCTCTCCCTGCAAAGCCCTGAGGGAAACGCTGTCTGCACTATTTTGAGGCCGTATGTTAAATTAATGTTCTTGCTGCTCTCCCAGAGCCCAGGTTAATTGGCAGCAGCAAGCAGCAGAGGGAAGAGGCCTCTCCCAACACGCACATGGGGGTGCACACGTGGCCCTGCACACCTGGCTGGCTGCACTTGGCTCCGAGATCTGTCCGTGGGGGCGCAGGAGAAGTGACACGGCACAAAAGGATGGCTTTATGAGGGGCTGGGCATCGCGTCTGATGCTCTCTGTGACCACATCTCGGTCACCCCCTCAGTTCCCCCAGCACCATCTCTCCTGGGTCACCCTATAACACCCTATAACAGACCTGCTCTCGCCCTACTTGGAGAACTGCAGCTCGTCTGAGCTGTTTCCCCCTCTTCCCAAAGGGCAGGATTCCCGGTGAGAGGAATGCAGAACTTGGCATTACCAACAAGCTGTGGGTAGACAAGACTAGCACAATGAGATAAAAAAGACAATGGGAAGGATTCCATTGACTGATGAATTAAAGAGATATGTATCTTCAAACATACCAAAGGTCTGCTGACAAGGGAGGGTTATACATTAGAAGGGAATTTTTAGATATTAGGCATTCCGAGAAGTCTGTACCTCTCGAGTACCTCAGCCAATGGGGAAAGAGAGGGAAATGCGGTCGGGAAACTAGGGAAAATAGGATAAAAAGGAGGCGGAGACCTCCAAAAATTTGAGACACCCCAGGGGAATGCCCCAGGACCTCTCCCTTTATTCGAATAAAGTAAAGGGACTCCTCTCTCTCCTTTTTGGACATAAACCTCTGGTGTTTGTGGATTAATTTTCCTGACACCGGGATGCTCCCAGCCCTGTGCCTTGTCCACGCAGCACCTGGGTTCCAGCTGTGGGAAGGGGCTGTTGCTGCTGCCCTGATCCCTAACATTGTCCTTATCCCTCCCGCCCTTGTGTCAGAGCCCCTGTGAATCAACCAGCAGGGAAATACTCAGGCCCAGGAGAAATCCCATGTGTGCTCCCACGGGGCACTGCCTCCTCCTGGCTTCCACCACGCATCCATCATTCATGGGAAACCCCTCTCCCTTCGGACCACTGCAACTTGTTTGGCAATGAATAAAAAACCACCCCGGCACCCACTGGATCTCTTAATTTGACGGGGCTGGGAGCTGGCAGATGAATATCTTAAATAACTAATGGTGACTCAGAGGAGCGTTAAACAAAGATAACATTGTCACTTCTTCTCTGCTCCTCTTTTGTTTCTCACTCTCCAGCCTTCCTGCCGGGTTTATTATCTCTCCAGTTTCCCTTCTGATGATCTTGTTACCATGACAGGGTGTGTGTTATCTCTGGCAGCCTCTTGCCAGCTCCTGACCCGCTGTCCCAACGCGGCGCAGGGATAAACACACAGAGGGATCACAGAACCTCTCTGCGGGACGTGGCTGCGGGATGAGGGCTCTCTTTGCCAGCTCGGGGCATTGGAAGCTCTGAGTAGGAGGGTCTCTCTCTCCACTCACCCATTCCCAGTTTGGAGGGATGCTGAAACCGAGTCTCCAGTCTGGAATCCGGGCTGGCATTCCATAAATCTGTGCGCGTTCTAAACCCTGCCCAAGGCTTCATCCCACAGAGTTTGCCAGGGCTCCATCCCACAGAGTTTGCCAGGGCTGGGGTGATCCGTGCTGCACCACAGGAGCTCGGCAGCTCCAGACAGCCCTGAGATGAGCTGACAATCCCAGCAAACACCAGGAACGCTCCCATTCCCGGGCTCGTTGGCTCGCGTGTGACAGGGACGTGCTGATCGCAGCGTTCCCATTTCCCACTGCTGTTTGGGGAATCCGGTGCCTGCCAGGCACAGCTGGAGGGCTGCAGCCACCACCCTCACACTGCCAAAGCTCAGCGGGGCCATCCCAGCCTCCTCCTCAATAAAACCCATGGCACAGCAGGAATCACCCGCTGCAGGAACGAGCATCCCTCACATCCAGGCCCGTGCTTCCCAAGGACCAGGACTACTCTGCTCATGCTCAGCATTGGAAAAAACATCTTCAAAGCTGAGAAATGTTTCATAAAAGGCTCTGGTCCTGCCTGGATATGGCAGCAAAGAGCCTTGGGGAAGCAGGAAATCTCATTAGGAATGAATTTGGGATCGAACAGGACCTCTCAAGGGATCCTGGAAGGCCAGGTCGGTCTAAGGGAGAAGTTCCTGACTAGCAGAGCCACCTCGGATCTCTTTGAAGGAAAGCACCGCATGGAGTTTTGATATCACTAAGTATTTAACAGATCTAATTTACAAAGCAGTGTCGCTCCCGGCTCCCAGAGCGCTAAAAATCCTTCAACCTATTTCCTCACAACTCTGACTCCGCTTCATTCATGGCTTTTAATGCAGCAAGCTGTTCAGCAGCTGCAGGGGGTGTTTCAGGACAGGAAGCCGGAGCCCTTCGGAGGCGCTCCAGGCTCTGCTGTACCTTCCCAAGCCAGGAGAGTCCTGGAGCTCTGTGATGGGAAGGACCAGGGTCTTGTCACTCAGCTTGGGACCAGGGTTTTGTCACTCAGCCTGGGAGCAGCACCAGCACAATGTGTGGAAGGGTCTTTGCTCGCTCAGGAGTTATCCCAGGACAAGCGACCTCTGCTCAGGGGAACCTGGAAATGGAGTGGCCAAAACCTGCAAGGTTCACATCTCCAAGGATCCCACAGCTGGGTGTGGGCACGTTGGTAGAGTCACCAGAGCTCAGGTGTCCCTTTGGGGATGGCTCTGGGGTAGAGGGGACTGTGACACGTGTGGGCAGCAGCTGTGACCACCTTGGCGTGACCAGACCATGGGAGAACTGCTCTCCAAGGGACCTGCCGCTCCTTGATCAGGGACGGTGACACCTCCAGCCGGGGGCTGGGAAATCCTGGGATATCTCTGCTCCTCATCGTGGCCGTGCCCAACATCTCAGCAGAGACAAAGCCTCGCCCTGGTGCCACACGAGGTCAGGCCTTGCTCCTTTGTGACGTGAGCCCAGAATTCCGCCGGCGTGACAACGGAACGCTCCAACATCCGCGCACAACCCCTGCCAGAATCCCCAAAGCCAGGGTGGATACCATCCAGCTCCTCGTGGAAGTGTTCTGAAGACATTAATCGCCTGTCAGGACCCAACAGAGAAGTATCCGGGATCTCGGTGAGTCTTGTAAGAACATCGGGTTTTTTAATAAATATTTGAGCAGCTTCCCCGCTCCCGCTGGCTCCGGGGAGGGCAGAGCCGAGAGCAGAGAAGTCTCCAGCAAACCAGATGGCCCCGGGAGTGGGAGCAGGCAGAGAGCTGACTCATGCAAGTCATCCTGGTTTTCCTGCACACACATTCCTCGTGGAGCGTTTTCCAGGCTGGAACCACCCCGGCTGTAGGTTTTCTTTAAAAGAAAATTGGGGTTTTGAAGAGCTCGGGTTTATTCCCAGCCAGAGCCTTGCACCACAGCAGCAGCCTCTCACCCTGTTTCCTCCCTGGAAATGCGTTTCAAAGCCAGGTGTTTGCTCAGTGAGTTCAACTGGAAGTAAGTTGCCTTGGACAAATCCCTTACCTGGGAAGGCTGTGAGCACCCACAAATGGTTTATTCAAGTTCAAGACACTGAACTGCATTAAAGACACCCAGTTTCAGAAGCTTTCTCAGCCAGAGTCTCTGAACGTTCCATCACAGAGCCAGTTAAAAGAAGGAAACAAGTATCTTTAACAAAAAAATAACACAATCCCCCCCCAAAAAAACCCCCCAAAAACAAAATTAAAAATGCCCAAGAACTTTTCCTTTCATACTAAATGCTTATGAGGAATTAAAAAATGTATTTCTGCGCATGCTGGAACACAAATAAGAAGATAAAAGTGAACCCCTTGCTCTTCCCGCTTGGATTTCATTTTGACCAAAGGAAAAATTCTTCCCTCATGATTGATTCCCCCAATTCCCTCTGCTACTGTAAGCTGGGGAAAGGGAAAAAGAAGAAACAGTGGGAAAAAGATGAAATAGAGGGAAAAATCACTGCTTTGGTGTCTGTATTGGGCTCGCTCTTCTCGTGGAGGTTGAAACAAGCACCACGTGCAGGGAAACAAGGGGATAACGATGGTGAGAGAACAGTAAGGAAGTCAGGCCACTTTCCCCAGGACTTGCTGCTCCTCTGCTCCCACAGCAAATTAATTTGTATTTCTTACCCCAGAAGGCAGAGCAGGAGCAGGAATGAAACATCTCCATCCCTGGAGCTGCTGCTGGGCTTTGTCACCTGCCCTGGCCACTGTCAAGCAGCTCCAGGGTGGTGACAAAGACCTGTGGGAGCAAGTCCTGATCCTCTCCAGGAGGCAAGGCCAGAACATCGCCAACCTCGGCTGCCCCGAATGGTCCCTGCCTCTGTGATTAAGGGAATTCATAAATATTCAATGTTTCTTGGCAGCTGGGAGTGCTTCACTTGTTCCAAGGATCTCGGGGGGGATGGGGAAGGCAGGATGAGCCTTAGCACTTCTGACACCCCGCAGAGACAATGAACCGGGGAAGGAGAGCGCTCATCTCCTCGCAGGGAAACGTTTCACATCGGGCGATTTGAATAATTCAGCCTTCCACTGGTCTCTTTAAATGTTTGATGCCTGGGAGTTGAGCTTTGAGGTCCGACCTCCTGTGAGTCCCAGGGTTTGGGCTCCGGCTGGCTGCCGCGTGCATTCCCTGGTTTGAACAACTTCCCGTGGTGTGGCCGAGTCTGAGAGCGCAAATTTCTTCCTTTGTGAAATTCTGGTGCTCTCGGCCCGGAAAATATCGACCACCCCGTTCTGGACCGTGCTTGGGAGAGCAGAAAAGAGCAGGAATAACGAACGAGGAGGAAAATGCTTAGTTACATCCTGCTGCTATTGGGGACACCAACCAGAGCTGCAGGAAAACAGGTGGAGCCAGGCACCGCCGTGAGCAGGTTCGGTGACTTGGGTGGGTTTCCAGCAGCCACACCCTGTGGGAGCTGAGGCCTCTGCCCTGTCCCAGAGCTCTGGCGTGGCACAAGGCACCGGTGTCCCCCAGTCCAACAGTCCTGAGTGGTCACTGAATGGTCCTGAACCCATCTGAGGGGACATCCCAGCTGCTGCCTCAATCTGCTGGGAGAAGGTCCAGCCCCTCTGGCAGCACCATCCTTCTGTTTGCCACAGCTGCAAGGGATGGTGCTTTTTGTGGATTTCTGGGCAAGCTCCAGGATTTTAAGACCTCCTGGTGGAGTTGGGATGCTTGATCCTCCTCTGGCTGACCAGATTTTGGCCACTCTCAGAGACAGGACATGCTGCCAAACACATTTTGAGTCTGGCCAGGTTGGGAGATGCCAACATCCAAGGAACCACGCCATTCCTGCTCTCTGAGCCACTGGCACGCTGCCACAGGCAGGAACTCTGTGTCCCACAGCTAGAGTTTGCCACCAGCTTTGTTCAGGAGAGACCCCTCACTTCCATGTGAGATCCTGATCCTGCAAGCCCTCATCCTAAATTATCCATGAAATGTGTGGGCATGAGTTATGCATGAGATGAATTATCCATGAACCGGGTTGGTTGCCTTCTCTCTTTGTCAACTCTGGAGGTTCCAGCCAGGTATCAAAGCACGGAGTGGGCTGGGGTTTTTTCCCCCCTTCCCAAGAATCTGCATTTCACAAATGTACAAAACCTGGGAAAGAGCTGAAATATTCAGTGGGTTGTGATGGAAGAACGCAGAAGGCTGGCTGGGAGCGCACAGGGTCGGCCTTTCCCCAAAGAGGCAGTTTCAGATCCTAAATCCATTCGGTGGTTACTCATTCCCCTTGGGAGCTCCAGGAAGGATGAAGACAACCTGTCTGCCTCTGACAGCACCCTCCCACACCCAGGCTGCTGTTCAGCTATGAACTGGAGCTTGGGATTCAGGCCCCTTCTCCACAGACACAGCAAAGCCTTGATTTTGGCGGATATCTCCCGATTTTGCTGCGAAAGTTCATGACGGGGTTGTGCTCCTGCTCTGGAGGCAACTCGGGCAGTTTAGAGAAAGGAGGGGGAGAGAGGATCCTGGAAATGAGATATTTATCCTGTGGAGGGGTAAAAGACATGGGGTTTTTTTGAGAATTCCCCGACGTTTAACCCCAGCCCTGCTAACGGTCCGGTTTATCCCCACGCAAGACCAGCACCGATGTCGGCACCAGCTTTCCAGTGCGAAGCCCGGAGCCTGTCCTTGCCGGAATGCACACCCTACCACACCTCCAGGGACATCCGCTACATCTTCCTGGAGAGCTGCAGGAACATCCCTGCGTCCCACCCCCCGGATGGGGCGGGCGCCGGCAACGTCCCCCAGGGCCCCGCGTCCTGCCACCCTACAGCCCGGCACTACCTCATCCCAGACGAAAACTGCGACTCCTCTCTTCCTCAGCACCTCCCCGCCTTCCTCACCTTCTCCGCGCGCGTGGAGGTGGAAGCCATGGATGCGAGAGGCTGCCCCGACCCCAAGAAAAGGCTGCCGGTGTTCCGCCAGCTCTGCGGAGAGGCCGTGGAGGAGCTGAAGAAGTTTCCTGGCGCGCCGGCGGCGCCGGAGAACGTGAAAGGCTGGAGGATCACGCAGGTGGCCGCGTGCCCGACCTGCAACAAGGCATGAACTGACTCTGAGATAATGTCTGCAAAAAATATAATGTTGATGGTGTCCTTCCATGACACGGGGCTCAGTGGAGACGTGGTGTGAGCTCAGAGGTGCTGGCAGCTGAGGGATGGGGGAGCGGGAGGAAGGAATGGGCTGGTGTTGGCTCTTCGGGATGTCCCTTCTGCTCTTGGGGTGCTGCGGCACGTCGCCAGGCAAATCTGCTCGTCCATCCAGCTCCATCTCTCTCACTCAGCTTCCCCAGCAGGCCAGGAATAAAGGAGAACTTCCTCCTCCACACCCTGGGCTGCCACCCAAAGCCCCTTCCCCGAGCATCCTCTCCAGCTGCTGAGCTGGAGGAAAATGCGTTGGAAAAAGCATCGAGTGCAAGTGGGGAAATGAAACACGTGAAAGGGAGGAGAAAGCAAACAGGAGATCTCATGTGAGAGTGCCTGGGAGGGAATCTGGGAGATTTTCCACTGCTTAAGCCTGGAAAAACGGTGACAATGAGAAGAAATGCCCCACAGATCAAGTAGGAATAAACAGGATTCCGGAGGCTTGGCATCTGTGTCGTTCTCAGATGAGTTCCTGAAAGGAAGTGTTTGCATCCAAAGATCCCAGCCCCAGCCTGGCAAGATCTGCTAAATGGGAATGCGAAAGCAGCTCAGCAGAAAAGAGGGAGAGACGGTGGAGAGCGCAATGGTTTGAAGCCAAAGAGGGATGGGATGCTGCTCAGGGAAAATGGGACAACCAGAAAACAGGAGGAAAACCAGATGGGGGGGGGGGGAAGCAGGAAAAAAAGATGGGAACGGGCAGGCATCAGTGAGGGGGGACTTGTAGGAAGAAATGCTGAGCCTGCTGCTTATGTGGGACTGAAGAGCAGAAGGCTGTGGGGTCTGCGAGGAAAAACAGAAGAAAAAAGAATTTAAGCTAAAAGCTGTTGATTGTGCTTTACCTCGGGGCAGTAACAACGACAGAATCCCACAGGAATTGATTGCAGGTGCCAGGCTGGGCTGGAGGGAGGTCTGAGGGAGGTCTGAGTGATTGTCAGAGGCTGCTCCTGCAATCCAACAGGCTCATCAAGGCCTGATCCACGAGAAAGGTTTGAGGATGCTGAGCTATTTCCAGACAGCAAATTCCCCCCCGGTTAGGTTTGGGTGTTGAGTGCTGACATTGGGGCTGACAAATCTCCGGAGAGCTCCGGGAGAAACAGAGGGACGTGGAGATATCCCATAATCACCATCCCTGCCTCCACATACAGGAATCCAATCAGATTATTGGAATGAAACTCTGGCAAGGGCAGACCAAAGGAAAAGGATGGGTGAGGCTGGTGAAAATAAAAGTTGTTTGGGGAAAGAGCTCTGCAAGGAGTCTGTGGGTCGTGCTGGAGCCTGGGTTTAGATCTCTCCAGTCAGACTGGGACTGAGTCATCATGGAGGCTTTAATTTTTGAGGCACAGATTGCAGAGCAAATGTTGCTTATTGCAGGCACCACTTATCCCTGAGCACGATAATAAACAGACTTTGTCTCCAAATGGTTACTGATCCAGGACGACACGAGGCTATTTTAGTAGGATTCCAGGGAATGTGAAGACATTACGGAAGAGGTTGACCTAGAAAACAAACGTGGGGCCAGCGATCAGAAGTTGATGGCATTTCAGTGAAATGGAAGGAGGAATTAAAGCAGGTCAGTGGCTGGGGCTCTTTGGGATGAATTAGCACACGAAATTACCAAGGTGGCAACGAGGGCTTTTCCTGCATCCAGCAAACTGGGAGTGGGACCATATGCCTGGAGTTCACCAAACACAGCTCCCACACGCGGGGAAATGGGGCAGAGTAATCGTGACAGCTCAAGAGCCTTTCTTCTGACCTCAGGAGTTCGCTTCCATTTCCAGCCACTTCTGCAGGAGAGCACAGAACAGAGTCTAAAATAATAAACTCTTCTGGAGGATGGGCCACGTGCTGCTCAAACGCATCCCCCAATGGCCACAAGGCCACGCTCTGCAGTAACGAGCCAAAAATGAGATAGGGCCTGAAGGAGCTGCCGAAATTTCCTCCCCTGAGAAGCCCAGGAGCAAAACCACCTTGGGAGAGCTGGTGGCAGGAACTCAGGGCTGCTGCTCCTCGGGTGGAAACGAGATTTCTCTGGCAGGCCTTGAGCTCACCTGTGAGGACATCAGTGCCATCCCAGGGACACCGACTGGCACCCTTCTGGGAAAAGAGGACCAGCTCTTCCAGGCGTGAAAACCTGGGACAGCAAATCCATGAGGGCTCTGCAGTGCAGGAGATGGATTCCAAGAGGAGTTCCTCAAACAACAGCCCAGGGACTCATCTCTCTGGCATCTCCGTTGATGGATTTGGCATGGAGACACAGATTGGGTTTGGGAAGATTGCTGATTCCCCAAAGCTGCAGGGAATCTATTCCTCCTGCAGGAGAAACTGGGTGACCTTGAGGAGCAGCAGTTGCAGAGAATCTCCTGTGAAAGGAGTTTCTGCTCTGAGCTGGGAGCTCCGACATTGGAAGCAAGGAAGGGAAAGGCAGAGATGAACCTGCCTCCCATTAATCTCTGCTGTAACGTGGCTCTGGGAAAGGCAAATTCCAGAGCAGGAGGTGTCAGGGGAAACGTTCCCTTTGGAGAAAAGCTGTGTGTGGGGTCCTGAACCAACCACACTCACCAGAGATTGACTGGAACCACCACAGCTGGGACAGTGGTGGGGAGAAGATCCTTCCTTGAGGACCTGCAAGTGTTTGGCCAAAGGTGGAGAGCAAAGGGAAGGGATGGAGCTGCTGCCTGAGCAGAGAGCTGAGAGAGGAACACGTGGGGAAACAGGGAAAGGAGTTATTTGAGGCTGGCAGTCGAAGAGATGGAGATAAAAAGCCCAAGGACGTCCTTCAGCTGGAATTGGAGGATCCTTCACCACGAAAAGAGCAAATCTGTGGGACACCCTGCAATTCAGGGGAGCAGGGGAGGAGGAGCTGAGTAAGAAGCCAGATGTGTTCAGGAAGGGGAGGATGTTTTGTCTCACTGAGGGGAGTTTCAGGCTGAGGACCAGGAGATCCTGAGCAGTCTCTCTACCCCAGAAACAGCAGCTGCAATGCCTTTTCTATGGGAATGCTGCCATTTGGGGTGGATATTTGGGCTGTGCCTCCCTCCGTGCCCCACAACCAGCTTGAAATTGGCTCAGGATTCTGCATTTCCTCTTCCTGAAAGGCAGGCCTGTTCCTGAGCTCTTGCTAACTGAAAAAAAGCATCTTTCTTTCCTTCCCAAGATCAAAACTGGAGACCTGTTACCCCACCAGCAGGCTGGCCTAGCTTTGCCTCTGCCAAAATCCTTCAGAACCCAGCACGGAAAGAGTTCCCTCCTCTCAGCCACAGCTTTGGATCCTCTGCTTTTGCTGCCTTCTCGGTGATCTGCATGCAAACCCCTCTCCCTCCTGCTGCTCCCCAAAGACCTCCCACCCCAGAGGTCTCCTGCACGTGTGCGAAGAGCAATCAGCGCCTCACCTCCCCTAATTGGAGCTGAGCCTCCAGAGCCGAGAGATGAGTTTGATCTCTGCTGTTCTGCACGGGAGGGATGAGCCAGGGGGCTGAACTCTGCTGAAAGCAGCGTGCTGGGGAGTTGAGGAGGTTTTGCAGCCCGGAGCTCAGGGCACCCTCGCGGGGACTGCGGTAGGACGCGGCACACACCTCTCCCCGCCTCCGTGCTCTGCTCCTGCCCTCCGAGGGGAAAAGTCTGTCCAGCTCCTTGTAAATTAAATCGCTGATTGCCCAAAAGCTCTTTTATTCCTCTGGCCTGTGGCCCTGGTGGCAATGCGTTGAGGAGCAGGTGGTTTAACCCTTCCATCGCTGCTCCAGGCACGCAGAGAGCTGAGAACAGAGAGACGCCAGATTTCAGGAACGAACAGAGCACGGGGGCACTTATGGGGGAAGGCACCTTCAGGTTTCTGCCTCACGTGTTTGCAGGCGAAACCACCTCTCAGGCAGCATTTCGAGGCCGAACCACAGCCCCACACGTGTGCAAAGCAAAGAGATTGCACAGAGTGCCCCCGGGGGAAGGCAAATCCCCTTCTCCCCATGCAGCAGCACCCCTCTGGAAGCAGGCAGGATGCAGAGCAGGGCTGGGACGCCAGCGGGGAGGAGAGGCCTATCCCCACAGGTGCCATCACATTTAGCCAGGCGCTGGTGTGTGCAAAAACATGCTCAGCTGCGAGTACCCGAGCAAATTGCTGTCTTGTGATTATTTATATGAAGATGTGTTTGTGGATGAATTACCAACCAGCCCGGAGCGAAGGAACGGAGCAGTGACTCCACCTAACATGTCAGCAGGCGAACCAACAACCCACTTGGGATAGTCATTAACGAATTAACTGATCACCCGGGCCTCTCGCTCCCCGTGGGGCAGCTGTGTGCCTGGAAACCCAAAGCAGCGCGTTTGCATTCGTGAGGAGGTGTTTGGGGACCGCCAGGCATCGCCAGGCTGCAGAGCTCGGCTCTAGGCAGGGCCAGGTCGCAGCAAAATTGCCAAGCGCAGCCTGAAGCTGAGAACAGGAAGAGCCAAGAAGGAAAGAAAATCAGGGGGAGGCTGCTGGAAGGGCAGAGGGAGGAAAAATGGGAGCTGAAATGAGAATAAAAATGAACGGCTTTCTATATTCCTTTTCATTTATAGACAATATTCTAGTTCTGCACAGAAGGACTCATTTAGGCCTCTGCACAGCCCCGGTGACCCTTCCTAATAGAAACCATTTAAATCTTTAAACAATTTACATGAAAATGTAACTTTGCTGTGAATATATTTCTTCCCTCTCCTGCTCCCATCACGAGTGCAATCCTTCAAACCTCTGACAGCTTCCATTATCTCTTAATGAAGTGAGAGCATCTTTCTTAGGGGCCGCGCCGGCCCCGGGGTTAATCGGAGAAACGAGGTCCACAAATAAAAATCAAGGGAGGGACAAGAAAAAGGGAAAGCAAACACTTAAAAGGGCTCAGGGGGGCAGCTCCACCACCCAGGGATTTAATTCCAGGAGGGCACATCCTCCTTGAGAGCCTGGGACTCCATCCCTGCATCCCAGAGCGCTCCTGGATGAAACTTCCCTCGTTCCCCATCTCTGTGCCAAGGGTGGGGTAAGGGAGGCAACACCTCACCCAGAGGTCCCACTGAAAATAAATGGGAAGGGCTGGGAATGAGGAAAGAAAGGCTGGAAAACCACCGAGCTGCCAGGAGACAGTGTGGAAAAGGGGATCAAAAATCAGCAGTGTCTCAGGGGAAACCAGATNAAAAAAGGGGGGGGGGGGCTGCTGACTTGAACAGGGAAGAGATGAGAGCAGAAAGCAACAGCAGAGAAAAAGAAATAGTTACTTCCAGAAAAACAATGAAGTTTAAAACATTCAGGGCCAGGAGGAAAAAAAGAAGCCCACCAAGAGTTTACAACTCTGGTTGTCGAAGCTGCTTAAGTGAAGCAAAGAGAAAAGGGAAGTACAGAGCCCAGAAAGGAGGAGCTGAGGGATGCAGGGAGCTCTGCCTTCAGCAACAGTTTGTTCTCTGTGCTGTTCTCCACCAGGCTGGTGTGGGATGAGGGCGTCAAACCATGGCTCTGCATCTCTGAACAGAGATCACCCCGAGTTCAGCACAGGAGCTGACACTGGGCAGTCTCAGCAGCCGGCACATTGCCTCCAGGCCACAGATCCATCAGCCCTCGGCCAGAACTGGAGTGTTTCAGTGCTAGCTAAACCTAAACCCACTCTGCTGCTGCGAAATAAACCCAAAATTGAAAATAATCATGTGGAATTCTGCCATCCTGGGGAGGGAGGAAGTCCCTGAGGAGAGAGAGCAAAAGGTTTTCTCTGTCCCAAATCGCTGTGCTGGTTTCTCCTCTCCCACTTCCTTCCTCCCCACTGCCCTGGCAGGCAGGGAGGCAGAGACAGGCAGGGATGTGAGCTCCCAGCAGCCCAAGGCATTGCATTTGCCAGGCTCCAAGCAATCCCAGGTTCTCCTGGAGCATCAGGAAAATGCACTGCTCATGTCCGGCTGAGGAGGGACAGGGACAGGAAGGGCTGAAACCACCCATGGGAGTCAGCACCAGGCTGGGAGCTGCCTGACCCCACAGCCTCCAGCGCCTCAGGGAGCTGCAGCTCAGCCATGTCCATCCTAAATCCAGCCCTGCAGCTGCAAAACCCACGTCCCTCAGGTGGGCTGCCAGCTCTCCTTGCTGATAACTGCACCAGACAGGCATCAATCAAGCCTAAGTGAAGGCAAATCACTCCTCATCTGGGCTGGGAGAGCCTCGTTGGCTGCCTGGTGTTAAACAAGGTGGGAGCTCTGCTCTGCACCCGAGGGTTTGTGCTGTCCCAGCTGAGCCCGGGCTTTGCAGGGCACAGATCCACCAGCCCAGGCTTTGTTACTGCACCCAGCAAAGGGAGGGATGATGCCTTGAGTGGCTACCTAAAAACAGAGGCTGGACAAGAATAAAAGAATAAAAGTCGGTATTTATTTGAAGGGCCTTCAAAGGTGCACCCTGGGCAGTCAAAAGGCTGCACCCAAGATGGACCCTGGGTCACGAGTTCCTCACACTTTTATAAGTTTGGTCCATGTGCATATCAGGGTTAATTCTCTAATTATAATCTCAGTTAATGATGGAATTACCCCACGTTTGCCTCTCCTCTTCAGAGGCTTTTAGTTTGCACATTTCGGGGCCTGGGACAATGGAGGTGTCCTGGTACAGCAAACCCAGAGAGGTTTGTTGTGTCTCACCAGCGTGAGAGAACAGCAGCTCACAGGGCACACGAAACTTCAGAGTGACACACGAGTACAGGATTTGAAAAATATAAAAGTTAAAACTCAAGGCATCAGGGAGGCCACGGATGGGACGGGAACTTGGCATCACTCCATGTGTGCCCAGCATCACCCTCTGCCTGCCCCGTGCAGGGTGACACCAGCAGTGTCCCCTCACACAATGGCCATTTCTGCCTTTCCTCTGCTGCTCTGGGGCACAGCAGGGCCCTCATCTCCCAGGGGAGTTAATCCCCCACGGCTCATGGGTCCCAACTCTGCCCACGGAGCTGCAGTCAGACTCTTCCTCCTCTGCCATCCCAGCCTCTCACCGAGCTCTTTTCCTCCAGCTCGGGGAGGCACACACAGCTCTGGTTTGGTGAAGAGGATTTGGCTGCAGGAGAACAGCTGAGTGCCAGGCCTGAGCGCCACAGCCCAGCTCCAGGCAGGCCTTTCAGCCCTTCCCTTCCCCTCACGGGCAAGTTAACCCTGTACCCTTTAATCCAGGCCTTGTGTCCATGGAAAAGGATTGATGGGGCTTGTCCCCCGATGCCTTAAGTTTTAACTTTTATAATTTAAAATCCTGTACTGTCTAGAGTAGAACTGTGAAGTTTCTTGTGGCCTGTGAGCTGCTGCTCTCTCAGGCCAGGCAGACACAGCAAAGCCTCTCCAGGCCCTCCAAGGACACCCGGCCTGTCCTAGGCCCAAAATGTAAACCAGCATCTTGGCAAGGGGGGACTGAGCTTGGGGAAATTCCATCATTAACTGAAGCTTTAACTGGAGAATTGAACTTGATATGCAAATAGACCAAACCTATAAAAGTGTGAAGAACTCGTGACCTGGGGTCCATCTTGGGGTCCATCCTGGCAGCAGCCTCTGGCTCCCCAGGGTGCACCTTTGAAGGCCCTTCAAATAAATACCCACCTTTATTCCCTTGCTCCTGTCTAGTCTCTGTTTTTTAAGTGGCCTGTTAAGGCATCACCCCTCACACCACAGCCACCATTACTCTGTTAACTCCCTGGCATTGTCAGCCAAGGAATAATGGCGCTGGAAACTGCATTACACAGCAATTACTGGGAAGCAATGGGTGTAGAAATGGGCATTTCCACCCCGAGGAGCTCTGGGAAAAGCAGGGACCTGCTGGCAGGAGCAGGAGATGGGGGTTCCTCACTCTCTATGTGTGGGTGGGGGGCTGGGTTTGAACTCCACTCATCCTCCTGACATTGGGGGAGTGCAGTCTGTGCAGCTCTGATGAAGGAAATGCATCCCAGGGCAGGAATGGTCTGGGGGAAATCCCACCATCCACAGCCAGATGAGGCAAGAGCCCCCACAGCCTGCACAGTCTGCACCCAGGAACTTGGCCAGGAGCAGGGACCAGCATTATTCTGGAGACCTCAGACATTTCCCACTCTGTTTTAAGAACTTCAAGGATTTTGTGCACCCAGGAGAGAGATCCCTCATCCCTGGACAAGCCTGCTGGATGCAGGAGGACACGAGAGTCACGGGGAGACAGGGAGAGCAGGAACGAGCAGATCCGATCTTGGTGATGAAAGACAGAGCTGCGGGTTTGGAGACAGCCTCACTTCAACCCAGGGAAGGGGAATTCTTAACAGCAGGTGCAAATCTTCACCAGGAGGAACTGAAGGACTCTACCTGCAACAGGAGCAGCTCTTCAGTCAGGTTTGCACACAAGAGAAGGCAGGGGGTCAGATCCGCACTGTGAATGAGGGTGGGCTGGCAGCTCTGTGCTCTCCATGGGTGCTGGGATTACGGATTTGCTGGCTGTCCTGGGGCACAGGACCCTGCATTCCATCCGGTTTGAGCCAGAAATGTCACCCCACAGGTGATGCGTCCCTGCAAAAATCTTCATTTTAGTAACTTTCAAAGGATGGGGGGGGAAAGCGTGACATGATCGCAAGATCAGCAGCCAGCAGCACCTCATGGGTGCTCACCGTTGGGCTGAGCAGTGGCTGAGGAGGGTGTGGGGTGGCAGGGGTGACACAGACAGTGCAGGGACAGGCTCAGAGCCGAGCCAGGGCTGGAGGAAGAGAGGTGGCTTGGAGAAAATCCCGTGTTCTGGGCGCGCTTGTGAGAAGGAGCCACCTCGGCCGAAGCAGGCAGGACAAGCACTCAACCCACTCCATCCTCGACAAGGATTTGAGGCTCCACGGGGTATCCCACTGCTCAGCCGCAGCTCCTGGAGTGCTGCCATCCCTCCCTGGAGCTCCAGGGGCTGGGAAAACCCAGCCAACAACCAGCAGCTCCAGGGACGGGGCCGGTGCCACCGTGCCCTGCCAGGAGCTGCCTCTCCGGGCGGGAGCTGCTCTCCGCAGGGATGGAGCTGCTCTCCATGGAGGAAAACTCATCCTCCCGGCTCCAGGGCCACGAGCGGCCGGGAAGTGGGCTGCTACTGACACCCAGTGGCTCCCAGCATCCTGCAGACGGGGACTGCACCCCGGGCTGGGGCAGGGGACGTGGCCGTGCTGTCCCCCGGCCCCTCTGGGGACTCCTCTGTGGAGGGAGCGCTTGGGGGCACCGCGTGCTGGTGGCACGGCCAGCAGTGACATCCCTGGCAGCGACAGGGTGGGAAATGGGGCACGGAGGAAAAGCAGGGACGTTCCAGAAGGTGGTGGATCCGTGTTTAGGTCAGCAGGGTCTGCCTGGTGTGGGGAGACAGGGGGGGAAATGTCGTCACCCCCGGCACAGCACATCCACCTCTGCACATGGTTTTGTTCTAAAAGCTGATCAATAAATGCCCTAAAGTGCCACAGAAATGCTGGAGGGTGGCAGGGGGATGGAGATTGAGGTCAGTGTCCTCTGAGACGTTCTGGGGCTGCTCCCCAGATGGCCCTGGTGAGCTCTGACCACAAACACTGCAGGGATGGAGGCTGGAATTTCGGGATGGAGCTCCCGTGTGAGCTGTCCTGAGGTACCTCCCCTCACAAACATTCCAGCTCCAGGCCAAGCAGCAGGTTGGAGCTGGAAGTGGATTTAGCTAAAGCAGGAAAGCCCATTCCCATTCCAGAAGAAGCCCATCTACACAGGGAATTATTTAAGAGCAGCAGCAGAGCCTTTCCATCCCCTCCACACGTCATTTCAGCTCCAAAACCAAGCAAGCAAGCAAACAGCACGGAAAAATAACAACAAACTGCCTGCACTTGGCATCCCACAGTGCACAACCAGAGAAGATGCAGCCTCTGACCTGAGGAACAGCAGCAGATAAGATGGACACAGACCAGAATATAAAAGGCTTCAGGAGCAACACTTCACAGCTGAGAAAAACACGTGTTCCTGTGGGCCTGCACGCTGACAAGCTCTTGGTTTTGCTACAGAGAGCACCCAGAGGCTGCTGGAACAGAAATGCATTTTTAATTCTTTTGTTGTTATCAATTGCTCTGCAGATGGAAGCTGCTGATAACAGAAAGCCATCGCAGCGAGCTCAGAGGAGCTCTCGGGGCCGCGTGTGAGCACCACGAGTGCAGAAAGGCACAACTCACCCGAGGAAGGTCATCCCAGAGCCTCGGAGTGGACCAGGCATCTCTGCAGGATCACAGGGGGAAGGGCTGCTTCCCCTGCGAGTGTCTGGCTCGAACGGTGGCTGGGGACAGGGAAGCAGAAGCACCGAGTGGAAATCTCGGTGCACAGATTTTGTTTGTGCTCCTCCAGACAGGGCTGGGGGCTCGCTGCTTGCAGGATCAGGAAACACTGCCTGGAGACAGGGCACCAAATCTGGGAGTTCTCTCTTCGTCCTCTCTCCAGGCCTTCACTTCTCCTCCAACCAAGGAAATTTGGGACAGGGGAAGCTCTGGGGGGGATGCTGGCGTGTCCAAGGAGTGCAAGGGAATGCAGAGGCTGAATTAAAGCTCCACTGAAGCCCCAGATGAGCCTCCTCGGCACCCCCTCACACGCACAGGCATCCAGCCCTGGATGCAAATGCACTAATTAGCATCGACCCCATTCTCATTACCGTGGGCAGGGCCAGCTGATCGATGGCCACTCAATAAGGCACGGTCAGGCGTCAGTCACTGCAGGGGACACTCCTGTCCCCTCCCCAGGGACCCGGCTGTGCCGTGCCTTGCTCCTGGACCTCGATGGAGAACAAAAGGAAGTGTGGCTCTGCTTTTATCCCCCAAAACGTGATGACTGCTAGTGTGGCAGCAGCAGGGCCCCAGTCAGAGTGGTTTTCTTCAAGGCAGGAAAGGAAACTGTCCCTTTTGCTGTCCCTTTTGCTGTCCCTTTTGCTGTCCCTTGGCACTCAAGGAGGTACCTGTGCCACCCTCAGCAGTGCCAGACTGTGCCCTGTGAGAGGAGAAATCCTCTCTGCTCCCAGCTGTCACCAGATCCCATTCACACTTCCCTCTCCTTGCTCAAGGAACATCCTGCACCCACAGGATTAAACACAGATCCTGAACTGACCTCCCAGCTGGGCCTGGCTCCCTTCTGCAGCCTCCATGCAGCTCCGTGCATTATCAGCTCTGCCCCCTCTTCCCAACCTGACACTTCCTCCAAAGCCTTTTCCCCCTCCTTGTGTTTGGTTCCCTGCAAGCGCCACGGAGCTCCCTGCTCCTGTTTCTTCTGCACAAATTGTTTTTCCCTGGCACATTGTGTGGAGAGCGCCGAAGGAGGAGCGGGAGAATCACAGCCCCCTTCTCATCTCAGATCACACATTCTCCCTCTCTCCGAGCACACATTCAGAGCTGGGAACAAAACAGCCAGAGGTGGCTGCTTCCCGGCGTGCTCGAGGATCCTTTGGAGGCTGGAGTGTGCAAGGACTCTCCTGCCTCCAAGATGAAAAGTCCTGTGGAGCTGAGGGAGAGGCAGCAATGAATAAAGGAGCGGTGCAGAGCAGGAGAGCTCCGTTCCCTGTTTGCTGCTCCCACTTCCCTGCCTGCTGGCAGTGATGAATGTCTGGGGGCAGAGCACGGAGAGGCTCACAAAAGAGCAGTGCCAGCAGGATTGGAGTGAAGATCCTGGAGGTGCTGGCTGGCTGCAGTGGCTGCAAACACAGAGGAAAAAGGCTTCGTGCATCCACACGTGGGTCCTGGGCTCTCCTGACGGGAAAACTCAAGAAAAGCTTCACAAGCAGAAGCTCCACGCTGCTCTCAGTGATCACAAACCCTTTATTTTCTGTCTTTGGCCCAGCTCCCATCCAGCACAGGGGCTGTCCCCTCGCGGCCCCACACAGAAGGTGGATCTGGGCTGTCCTGTGCAGATCTGGGCACCCGGAGGGCAGGAGCAGCTCCGGCTCGGCGCTGGCACGGCACGGGGCTGGCTGGGCACAGCACAGGCAGGGCTGCGGTCTGGCCAAGGGCTGATGAAGTCATGAATAACTTCAGCCAGGTCATTGTCTGCCAGGACGAGGCAGAATCTCCTTGCCAGTTGGGGCTGACAGAAGACATCATTCACAGCCCTTGCCGTGTGAGAGGAATCCAGAAGCATGAACCAGGCCGTCTTTTGTAGCCGTGAACTTCTGACCCACATGAGGCTGCTCTCGGGGGGAAGCTGCAAACTCTCCAAAATGCTCTTTTCCCAGCATTGTGCAGCTCCAGCTCCTCTGCTGTTCTGCTTGGCTCCACAGAGCTGTCATCCAGCCAGGAGTGGGTGTTTCTGGCTGCTCGGGAGCTGTGCTGCATCCCCAGAACCCCGAGGCTGTGCTGCAGGAATGCTGGGCCCAGGGGCTCCGGGGGCAGGCCCCAGCTGTGGGGGTGGACTTGGGAACATTTGTGTCCCCACAGAGAGCTGGCCCTGCCCAGTGTGCTGCCCTGGCCTCGCTCCCAGGTGAGGCACCACCACCCTGCCCGCTCCAGGAGGATCCAGGGAGTGCCTGATGGAGGGAGAGGATCTGCCGGTGGCACTCAGCTTCACTCCTGCTCTGGCGTGGATCCAGCTGCCAAGAGGGCTGGGAGTTTGGCTCCAGCCAGGTGAGGCTGTAGCTGGCCTTTGGATGACGTTTGAGACCCTGGTTTTCCGGGCCTCTGCACAATTCATGGCTTCCCAAAGGAACACGAGGTGTGTCAGCCATAAATCCCCATCACCGCCTCCAGAGAGCTGGGAAAGCCAGGAGGGTGGCAGGATCCACTGCTCAGCTTGCATCGCTCCATGATCCCAGCTCTGGGGGACTTGGGCAGGGATGTGGGACCTGCCCGTGCTGGCAGGGATGCAGGAGGGATGTGTGGAAGCCACCAGGGCTGCTGAGCACCAGGGATCTCTGAAGGAAGAGGGGCTGTGCAGGGCACGGAGCCTGCCCTGCTCTCCTGGTGGGATGGGGCCTGTTCCGAGCCCGGGGAGCTGGCAGAACTCCAGTTTGCACCTCTGCTGTCCCCAAAGCCCTGGGAAGGTTCTCTTTGCTGTGCTGGCACAAGGAGAAGGCCTCCCTTGAAGAGGGAAGAACCCCCAGGAGTGATCAGGCAGCACCCAGCACCGTCTCTCGCCTAGACTGAAAACAGGAAAGGAAAAGGTGGGAGCTTCCCCAGCCATCCCAGGAGCCAAATATCTGAGACACCACGAGCAGCTGTGCAGCAAAGGCAGCAAAAACCTCTTGTGTAAACTTGATTGAGACAAAATTCCCCCTTGGGGCTCCTTGGCTGGGAGCATCTCCCAGCTGAGCTTCCGTGCCAGGCTGTCCCAGCACCAGGGCGGGCTCCGGTCCCTGCTGTGCCATCAGTGCCCTCGGCCTCCCCACGGCGAGGCAGCAGCCACGCCCAATCTGGCTCTGCCACTTCATCCGCCACGGCGAGCGCCTTTAATGAACGAATTAATTTTGTTCTCGACTGGGTGCGACGCGCATTCGAAAGCCAGAAAATAAACGTTTCCCTTCCCTAATTCCTCGCGTCCCTTCCGATTTGTCATACCCACAGACAGCCTCTCCAGAATTCCCCCACCGCCTGGGCCCTGGATATTCCATCAGCGCCGAGACAAACGAGCTCCCGGCAGCAGCTGAGGTCGTGTCCCGCGCTCGCTTCCAGCCGTGCCCGCCGCCGCTGGCACCGCGTGGTGCCACGCGTCGCCCAGGAGCCCAGAACCGATCCTGCAGCTCCCTCACGGGCCATCACGAGCCACGCCAGCCACCTCCCCTCCCTCTGCCAGCAGAACCTTTTCTGAACCATCTCAAATGGATCCCTGCCTGTTTTCCCCCCTCATGCCAATTTTCTGTTTAAGCCTCTGCGTCCTGCTCCCCCCGCGGTGTGATGGACATGGAGGGAGCCATCCTGTGCCCACTCAACTTCTGTTTTGCTGAGCTTAATAAGCCAAGAAGCTCTGCTGCAAAACAAGCTCCTCGCTCCTCAGGCCAGCCTTTTTTTCCCCCCTCTGCTCTTCTGGGTCACAAAAATAGTGACAGTGTTGTGAAAACCTTTAAGGAGCTGCTCTGAAGTGACCAGCCAGCACCAAAGCTTTTCTCTTTTCCAGGAGTGAAGAGGAGCTGGGACTCGACCCAAAATTTGGATAGAATTCTGGAGGCTGGTGTTTCCTTCTGGTGTTTTCCCCGGTTTGGGGATCCCTAGGATCAAATCTGAGCTCTCAGCCGTGTCACCACTGTTTCAAAACTCATTTGCAGCTACAGGTATTTTCTTGGGAAAGCAGAGCAGCAGTGAAGAGGTTAAGGGTAAGAATTCATTTCCTCACACTGCTGACAACTCTTGAGCAGACTTTCAGCCCCAGAATTAGCATTTGCAATCCCTCTCATAAAGGCAGCCGAGAACAATCTCTCACCAAACTGTCCCGAGCACAAAGCTGCTCTGGGAAGCAAGAAGCTCTTTAAGGAGGACTAATTGTTCAGATTTGCAAAATCCATTTTTCCCCATCATCTCTGAAAATCCATTTTAGAATTGGTAAATTTGTTCTAGGATTAGATTAATGGGTTTCATGATTTATAAACCTTTTCTTCTCTCTCGCCCTCCCCTTGACTTTCAAGAAGCAGTCGCAGACTTTGGCTCAGCCCAGGTTTTAGAAGTGATTTCTCAACCACTGCTGTTGAGATATCCTGGCAGGGTCTGGTGGATTAGAGGGGGGAATTTCCCACCTGGAACGCCCTGACATCGCAGTGCCAAACCCTCCTCACCAGCAGGATGCTTTAGGTGGGATGTGTCAGCACCTGAGAAGCATCCTTGGAACCAAAAGCGAGCAAAACCCAGCAAAATAATTTGAGGCCTTACTTTGAACCACCTGAAAACACCACAACAGCACCATCTGCCCAGAGCAGCTGTGTCCAAATGTGGAAAACACACCAGAAAAGGCAGAAAATTGTGCTGTTACCCAGAATATCTCACAGGCTCCAGCAGCTTGCCAGGGACAGTTTGCTCAGGGACTTTCCTCGCCAGTGATGGTGAGTTTATATTCCTTGGTCCTTGAGGGATTTGTCCTCTGTGCCCTAAAACAACCCTCTTTTCCTCACACACACAGCCCAGGCTGCCCAAGCATCCCTCAGATATCCCAGCGGGATCCAACTGAGACACGAGAGCCGCAGCAAATCTCAGCTCCCTGTGGGACCTGTACAGAGCAGTCTTGTGGAAAAAAAGAATTTATCAGGCTCAATCAAAGGTCCCACTGAGTAGCCCCAAAGCCACTGTCACAGCTCCACTTTGCTCAGTGTCCACATCATTCCCAGCTTGGGCTGATGGGTTCTTAATTAGCATCTTAATGTGAGGAGCATACGCAATGAAGCATGAAAAGAAAATCCCCATCGTTTAAATTCATTAACAGTCATCGAAAGTCCTCAGTGCAGAGGTGGAATTAGCTCTGAACTCCTTGGGAGAGCCCAGCTGTGCTCACCACGCCGTGCTGGGTGTTGCTTCTTTCTTGAGCTGTCTCCAGATCCAGTCCCTAAGAATCCTGGGGGGATTGGAGGATTGCAATCCCAAATATATTTGGGATTGCAATCCTCCAATCCCCCCAGGATTCTTAGGGACTGGATCTCCTGGGTGGCTGTGCAGGGGCACAAACAGGTGGAACCACAGCCATCACCCCAAATCTGGATTCAGAACCCCAGGTTGCCCATGGAAGTGCCATCCCTGCTGACGCCTGGTCGTGCTTAGCACATGGATTTCTCTGTCCCCGGTATTTGTTCTCCTTCTGATCCCTGCACCAGGGAATTCCTGCAGCTCTCGGGTCTCTCCCCGTGGCTGTGAGGGCTGCAGGGTGTGAGAAGGCACATCCCATATCCCGGCAGAGCTCTGCCTTTGGGGTGGGGTGGCAGGGAGAGGGGGATGTGGCTGCCCAGATGTGCCATGCCCGGGTGTTTTTGGGGCACAGAGCTGGGCTCACACCCTGGGCTCGGGGGGATGCCTTTGGTGCATAGAACAAGGGCTGCAATGTGCCCAAGAGATCCCCCAGGGCTGCTGGGGGTGAGGAGCTGAGAGAAGCCAGCCCCAAAGGGAATTTTATCAAGGCAGGACTCTTCCATCCGCCGGAATTAGAAGAACCCATTTTCCAACCCCGCTTCCCTCCCTCACCCATTTGCCACCACCCCACCAGGATGGTGCTGCACACACTGATGTCACCAGGCTCCCAGACACCCCACATGAGACCCCAAGACCCCGCTCCCAGAGCCAGCCCCTGGGGACTCGGGAGATGCTGGGCTGGGCTCAGAATTGGCACAGGTGAGGAGCTGGCCAGGTGGGAGGAGGGGAGGAACAGCTTGTGCCAGCAAGGCTTGTCCTGCTGAGCGTCCCCTGCCTTCCCCTGGGCTTTGTCTGTCCTCGGTGTTTTGCTGAAGACAAATTACCAAAGCCAAAGAGGCGAAGAAATCAGAATAAGCTGCTCCAGAGCAATTATAGTGAAGGTCTCATTTACAGAGAAAACCTGATTTAATGCAAAACAGGCTTAAAGGCTGCTGCAAACTAGGCTGGTTTAGGGTATTTGTAGCTTCTTGAATTTCTTTCACGCAATTAGGGATTGGTTTGAGGAGCCAACCCCAAATTTACCATTAAAGAAGAATAAGACACCCTCGCAGAAGTTTGAGTGAGTGCAAAGAAACTGACCCAGATCCCATTTGCATTCAGCCCATGCTGCTTTACAGGCTCCTGAGGTGGAGTTTTGTCTGGAAGAGGACAACAACCAGCCTGAAAAATCCAGAAATCCCCTGGAAATGTCAAATTGGCCACAGGCATCGTATCCTTGGAGGTCTGTGTGTCACAGTCTGTGCTGGGTTTGAGTGGCGAGGTTTGGCAGGGGGGGACACGGGAGTGGCTGCCAGAAGCTTCCAGCTTATCCTTACCTCGATCCACGAGCTTCTCCTTGTATTTTCTCTCCTCTCCAGCTGAGGAGGGCAGAGATAGAGCGGCTCTGGGCCCAGCCAGGGTCAGCCCACCTCCCAATCCCATCATCTTCCCAGTGCCGGAGCTGCAGGAGGAGTGACAGCAGCGTTTGAAGAATGCAGCGATCTGAGATTCTTTCAGACATCTTCAATAAATGATAGAAAAAGGCTGCTTTTTTTTTCTCCCTCTACTATGCCAGGAGATTTTCACATCGGGTTTCAAAGAGATCTTTTATTCCCAGAATGGGAAAATAAAACCATTTCCATTCAAAACGCTACTCGAAGATTACGTTTGCCTCAACCTAATTTTTAAAATACTTTCAAAAGCCAGCAAAATGAGTGTAAAACAAACAGGAATAGGGTTTATTTTGGATTATACTGACTCTTCCATTTCATCTCAAAGGCTTTGAGAAGGTGGAGAGGGCTCACACACACACAAAGTCCTTTACGGCAAGGAAAAAAATTGCAGGAAAACTTTCTATTTTGGGCAGCTCCGAGAAAGAAATCTCATTCTGGGTGGGTTTTTTTTTCCTGGTTAGGCAGGAAAATGAAAAAGCAATTATTCATGCAGTTCTCATTAACCATGCATTTACAAGTTGTTCGGAGGTGATTAGTCAGTCTGAGGCGCTGGCCCAGACAGGAGCAGCGTGTGTTTATTAACGCGGCGGGGGAAGGGGCTGGAGCTGCTCCGGAGCCGGGGCTGAGGAGAATCAGCCAAAGCCTCTCGCTATTGATTAGCGATTTAGGCAGCCCGGATTCATTACAATCGCTCTTCCCGCCGTGCTAATGAGCACTTTAAGACCAGACCTGTAATCTAAAGCTGAGCTTTAAGCGGCAGGCTCCGGAGCAGCTCGGAGCTCCCGATGGGTTTTAGCTGGAGCATCCCGTGCCAAGGGCTGCTCTGGAGATCAGGCAATTCGTCTCGAGGTCTCCTTGGAGAAAGCTGGGCGGTGTTTTTCATCCCAGACCGGATCCAATCGCCTTGCCGGGGCTGGAGCCAGCAGATCTTTCCCATCGAGGTGACTTTGGGAAAATTACCTGGCAGCCCTCGGCGCTGATTGAGCGGCCCTGACCCGGGAGCGAGTGTGGGAAAGGCCCAGATTCGGGTGCTGCTCGTAAAAATGGGAGGATTCACTCCGACAAATAATTCAGCCCAGCAATTGTGTTCTTCTCCCTCTGACTCTCCTGCCCTCCTTCTTTCCCTTTCCTAATAAAATAACGAAATGACAAGGACTGAATTCTGCAGTAGGAAATTTTTCAACCTAGGCCTCCTCCCAGGATAATCTATTATCTTCACAAATTACCGCAGACAGTTCTTTATTGTTTAAAACCTTTTATCCAAATAAATGCATAAACCTTTCGGAAGGGAAAGAGGAGGGGGAGAGATGAAGGGAACCGGCATTTTAAATGAAACTCTCCTTCCCTCATTGACTATTGTATGCTTAAAAAAAAAAAAAAGAAAAAGAAAGAAAATAAGACTGAAAAAAAGAAAAATGACTGAAAGAAGAGGAAAGGAATGAGCCCAGGGGAACAGAAATTGGTGATCTGCAATGGATTTCATTAAAGCCTTCCCCCTTTAAATATTACAAGTGTTTGTTCTCTGCAGCCTGGTAAATATCTGGCTGTGTTGAGATTGAAAACTGATAAGCCATGCAACATCAATCTCTTCCAGCCCCGCAGCCTCCCTGCAAACTCATCACTTTGGGACGGCCCCCCTTTAATTAGCTGCTGGGGTAACGCCACGTCGGGCAGCCTGCACGTACTTCCAGGGTTCTGCTACATTAGGCCCCTTCGGGAAGAGATTTCCCACACATCCGAACGCAAACGGGAACGGAGAAGGAGCAGCCTCCTCTCCCTCCCCGCCTGGCACACTCCATCATCCTCCTTCCAGCCTTCACTCACCGCTGGCAGGCAGGAGGAGGCTGGGAGACAGCAGGGATGCTCAGGGACGGGGGTTGGGAAGGGGAAGGGCCGGGAAATTAACCTCGGTCCGAGGGCAGGCACCTGGTTTGTGGGGACACCGGCAGGATTAGGCCGTGTGGGTATTTCTTTGCAACACCCGCACACTTCCTGCCTCTGAGGGCACGGTGAGGAGCTGCCACCCCTCCTGACTGCCCTGGCTGCCCAGCACTTGTGCAGGACTCAAACATGGGCTTCAAGACTTTGTTCTCCCACCAGTCAGACAAGTCTTAATGCCCCACTGCCCCCCAGCCCCCCACTGTCGCCACCCCAGGGTGGGGGCACTCACTGGGTGAGGGTTTGTGAGTGCAGGGAGATGTCTCAGCTCAGCACAGACCCAACTGCTCCTTTCTGGGGAACCTCTTTGAAGCCGTCCAGCAGGGACTGAACTTCCCGTGCTCCCTTGGAGACTGTCCTGGGGACATTCATGGAAAAGTGACCTCAGGGCTGTTGGAAAACCACTGCTGAGTCCTTGATAGGACAGGAGGAGCCTCTGGCACCACCTCTGAGCACGCTGAGAACCAACTCTGCCCAGTTTGGCCATCCCAGCTTTCGCTGGGGCAGCTCAAGGCAGCCAATTTCTCCTCTGCTTCCTCCTCCTCCTCCTCTTTTCACAGACCCGGTGACCCGTCCCACAGGGCTGGTCTGCCCTTCCCCTGCCACAGCCGGGTGGCAATGGGGCCATCCCGGATTCACCCCGAGTTAGGGAGGCTCTGGAGCGGGAGGAAATGTCTCGGAGCCCAACACGATGAAGATGTGGCCCGGGAGAACAACTCCTCTTGTCGGCCCCGGCGACTCTTTATCAGGAAAGCCTCGTTCCCTCTAACAAAGCACAACTAATGTGCTGTTTATTACCTCGGCTGCGGCATTTGGACTGTCAGGAGATGAAGAAATATCCTCGGAATTAGCAGCAACATAACTGAGGAAGAAGAGCCAGGGGAGAGGTTAAGGCAAGTGCTGTTATCTAAGAAATGGGCTCGTAAAGCCTCTTCACAGAGAAGGGTTTGTGCTTTGTCCCTGAGAGGGGCACGGGGACAGGCTGGGCACGGAGCACCAGGGACAGCCAGACTTCTCCCTCAATCCCCTGTGCCTTCGTGGATGTCAGGAGGATTAACCCACAAACACCAGAGGTTTATGTCCAAAAAGGAGACAGAGGAGTCCTGTAACTTTATTCAAATGAAGGCAGAGGCCATGGGGCATTCCCCTGCGCAGCCTCTCAAATTGTTAGAGGACACAGACTCCTTCTTATCCTAATTTCCTCTCTCTTTCCCCATTGGCTGAGCTACTGGAGAGGTACAGACTTCCCGAATCGCCTCATACAGACCCTCTTCTAATGGGTACCCCCCTCCCTTTTATTTTTCCTCGTGTCTATGTTCTTTTTCTCTAAATCCAGGAATTTAAGGCAGTCTTGGGTGAGTAAGAGTCTGTGCCAGTCAGTGGAATTCCTATGGAATTTATGGTTCCTCCCATTGCTTCTTTCACCTGTCAGAATCTGGCTTTACCTACCAGCAGGCCCACAGCTCGTTTGTAAAGACAGATCTCTCTCATTCCTTTCCTGGATGCTGCTGCTCAGCCCATGGAAAGATGGGCAGTCCCAGGAAGAGCATTCCCAGAGGGAGCTAACATCTCGTCTTCAAAGGCTCGGCAGTCTTTGTGTCTGTACAGTGCTCCAGGTTAATGCTGCCGGGTGGGCTGGGCACAGGGAGAGCAGGGAATTCGGGAGAACGGAATTCAGGAGAGCAGGGAATTCGGGAGAACGGGGAATTCGGGAGAACGGAATTCAGGAGAACGGAATTCGGGAGGGTCCTGAGCCAGGCTGTGAACTCAGCAAGAGAGAGAGATTAGAGACTGGACAGGAGGCAGGCTCGAGGCTCGATGTGTGAGCTGGAGGAGGTGTCACCCAGCCCAGAGGGCACCGAAATGCAGGGGACACACCGCGGGAAGGCAGGAAGAGCCCAAATGAAGACAGATTTTGCAGGATGGTCCTTTGGGCCATCACCACTGGGATGCTGCCAACACCTCCTGCCACGGCACATCCAGGATCCACCCAGGAACGGCCGCTGGTGCTGGGATGAAACACCCAGGGAATGCCACCCCGCGGGGAGGGTGGGCTGCCCCGTCAGAACACTGCAATTAGCCACTTAATTCCTAATGTTAATTAACTTCCTCTGGCACCTTTGTGGAGGCACCGCCCTGCTCTCCGGGGTGCTCTGAGGAAAGCGATTATACACTACTGACTTTGCAATTAATTACAGCTCTAAGAAGGCCGGGGGAGGGCACCTCTTCCTGTTTGATCTTGTAAATGCTTCATTAAAGGCCCAACAAGGAATAGGATATTTTTGTAGTTTTGCTCACCTGGCAACCCCGTCCTCGTTCCCTTGGAGGAGGCAGCGTGGATTTGTTTTAGGAAAGAAGAAAGCCCAGACCTGACAGAGTTAATTTGGCACCTCTGCTGCTCCCCGCATTAACAGGGAAGGACAGGTGACGCTTCCCTAATGAAACAGCTTTTTGGGAGGAAGGCTGCAAATGAAACCGAGCTCCGCACGGTGTCTGCAAACCTGGAAATGCTCATTTGTGGTCCAGAGCCTGGCGAGAATTTCGAGGGAGAAGTCTGAGGTCAAGCACTGACCACATTCAGTCCCCCTGATAAAAGCTCTTAAGCCAAGACATGGAAACTTTGGGGTTTACCACTGATAAGAATTTAATGAAAGATGCCGAGGTTTTGATTTTTTTTCTCTCTTTTTTTCCTATTTAAGCCACCGGGAAAAATCATCCCGTTGGAATTTTCTCAGGGAAAGCGCCATTTTCGAAGCCTGTTCTGCCGAAGACGCGCAGTTCAATTCGACAATAACTCCTTTGTTTGGTGCATTCTCACCCAGTTTCGCAGTGAATTGAGCAACAGCCGCCGAAGAACGCGTTAAATGAATAATTGAGGAGCAGAATCCAAGCTCTCCCACACGGGATAACCCCCGAGCAAGGCCCCGAGATGGAACGCGGGAGGTTGTTGCTTATAAACAAAAGGAAGAAACCTTGCAACGGTGTCAAAACGGGGAGATAAAAGCACCTCTTTAAAGAAAGCTTTCAGGTGCACAAATACGGCTCCGTGCACACGAGAAAGGATTTCTGTATATTTTATAAAGTTAATTAATTAATCTAATGAAGTGTATCAATAGGAAATCAGCCACCCCAGTAACCCACCCTTGGGTTTGCTCCAGGGGCTTCCTTGCCCTCTTTTCTTGTTCTGTCTCATAAGTTCTGGAAAACAAGATGTCCTCGTCGAGAATTCTCGTCTTAAGAGTAAGACTGAACAGAATTTCGGGACTGCGTTAGGAAGGGTTGGCTTATTATGGGAAAGGGCAGGAAAAGTGCCAGAAAAGATACAACTACATATTTAAAATCTACAGGGCTACAAATACATGAAAAATGCATAAAAAAAGCTGAAAGGGCGTCAAGGTGAAGAGGAGCTGCTGTGTGCAGAAATCAGTTTGAAGATGATACCAAGGTACAGCCTGAAGTATCTCCATGGGGTGGTGACCTGAAACGCCGTGCTGGCAGCGTGTCCTGGTGCCACCACGTCCCTGAGTCCAGCTGTGCCACCTCAGTGACAGACTGGGCCGGTTTGGCCATTCCCCACGCCAACGTGGCCTTTGTCCCCTCCTGGCTGTCCCTTCTCGCCGTGCTTTGGGACAGGGAGCACCGCTGGCACCGCGGCTCTCGGCAGCTCCGCCTCTCCACGAGCATCCTCTCGGGGAGCCGGGAACGCGGCAGCTCCATCGGCTCCGTGCTTGGATTGTTCTGGGTGCCGCGGGCAGCTGGAGCGGGTCAGAGGTGCTGAGAAGCCTGGCAAAGAAGCGAGGGAGGGACAGAGGGAAGAACAGATGAGGAGGGGAAGAAAAGAGGCTATTTACTGTGTTGCCGCATCTCGTGGCTTATCTCCGGGATGCTGAACAATTCAGCCTTTGTTATGCTAATCCCGCTCTCGTCGGCACGAACCGCAGGGCTCTTCCCAGCCTGCCCAGGCGCCTTCTCGCTCGAGTGGAAGCACCAAGTCAGCACAACAGCCGGGGCCATCGCTCCCCGCACCGCCTGCGACTGCCGGGGCTTTTGTCTGGCACTGCTTTCTTCTCCTCCCTTTGAACCGCTGCGAGGAGGAATGAAAGGAGCGGAGAGGAAGGCGCACGCGAGCCGGGCGGGCTGGCAAGGAGCTGGGGTGCTGCGGGGATGCTCGGTCCCACCGGAGGGACACGCTGACCCCATCACTCCGCAGAGAGCAGGGTCTGCCCGGCCTGGGTGCCCCACAGGGCGGGCCGGGAGGAATGAAATCCCCCAGTTTGCCCAGAAACCCTCCCCAAAAGCACAACAAACCCTCCGCAGCACCTGGCTGCGCATGGGGGTATCCGTGCAGCTCCGCCCGCCTCCCTCCTGCCCTGACACCGAGCTGGGAGGTGCGGCTGCTTCCAGCCCTCATTAGCAGCCTCGTTAATTTGCACGGCGCCTGCCCCCCCGCCGGCTCCATCCCGAGCCTGCCGCCGATGGCCGGAGGCAGATCCAAGGCTGCGCTGGATAATCCAGCCCGGTGGCGGAGCAGACAGCGGAACGAGCGCAGCAGCCCGGCGGTGCACGCCGTGCCAGCGCGGGGCCACCGCCACCTCCTTGGCACGCTGCCCCCTCGCCGTGCTCCTGCCCTGTAAGGGCTGTCTGTGCCGGGGAATCCCGCACGCCTGATGGGAGGATAAATGGGAGCCGTCAGTCAGCCGGGCTATCAATCTGCCGAGCCGCATCAAAGCTGCCATAAAAGATGTTTAAAAAGAAAATTGACATTTTGGTTTATAGCACTGGGATTTAACGAAGGGGGAAGGAAGGAGGGCTGGAGGACTCGCGCTGCCTCACACGGCTGTTCTGATGGGCTCTGTGGGATCTGGCCTGCTCCCACATCCGAGTGATGTCCTCCAAGTCTGAGACCGGAGCCCAGCAGGACTCCAGGGGTGAAGGTCACGCTTTGGGCACGAACAGTGAGAGGCAGGGCTGATCCCCCCTCTGTGCTGATGAACAGCAGCTCTGGGTCCGGCCCTACCCAAAATCTGCGTCTAGCCCTGGAGCCAGGCACGGGACATCCCACAGCAGCTCCCTGGTGAGCAGCGATGCTGGTGGGGGGATTCCCCCACTGAGCCGGTTCCACCAGTTTGGGCAATCCAGTGTCTTGCTTCTCCAGTGTCTGACACAGGCTGAGCACATCTGCAGCCTCAGGAGCACCACTACCACCTCCACCTCCTCCCGTGAATCGTGCAGGACCTGGAAATGCTCAGCCCTGAGTGGGAGGGGACTGCAGGCAAACAGATGCTCCTCGATAAAACAGGAAACTTCTCCCTTCTTCCCCTCCTGCCTCCATCCCCCTCGCCCTGGCCACGTTCTCGGGCTCCCCCTGACACCATTTTTACAGAAGGGGAGTCCCTAAGTGGCGTGTCCCCATAAATGATAATCAGCCATAAAACCTGGCCTTTGTGGAGGGCTTTTCCCTGAGACACGGCCGTGAACTTCATAGCCACTGCTGAACGGAGCCGGGCAGTGCCCCGCAAAATACAGGCAGGAAACAGGGATAGAGGAAGGCAGCAATTCCATCCATGGCACAGCCAGGAGCACCCACATCCTCCTCTGAGCCCCTGTGTTGAGCTGCCACCATCAGCGTGGGGATGACACATTCTATGGGCCAAAAGTGCAGCTGTTTGTCTCTGCCCCGTGGTATTCGGTGCCCCCCAGCAGTCCCACTGCAGATATTTCCTCCAGGAGATCCTTCCACACCTCATCTCGAGCCTTAGCTTTTATTCCTGCTCTCCCTCTCCTAATTTCTCTCTCCTTTGTCCATTAATTAATTCTACAAAGCACCCAGAGATCCATTTATTATGAATGACACGGCAGCAAATAATCTCTCCACTTTTATTGCAGTGTGACTGCAGCGGGTCCCCGCTGATTGATGGCTTCTTATCTGAGCAGGAGAGTGACCAGCAGCCAGCGTCCCTTAACCCCTCCCTGACGGGGATGTCGGGCACATCCAAGAGTCGCAGAGCTCTAATGGAAATCTGGGAACCATCCAGGAGGGCTGGAACGGCGCGTTCCCGGCAATTTGCCTCTTTCCAGGCTCCGATTACTCCCGGGAATGGGATTGTTGCAAAGAGGATGTTGGGCATGCAGGGCACTGCCGGTTTAACCCGTCGGGTTTGGGTTTCACGCCTCTGGCAATGCACGTTTGGGGAAGGAAAAGCTAAAACCCCGCACGGCTGAAGCGGGAGGATTCCTCCTGTCAGGTGATGTTTGCAGGAATCAAATCCAACGTGGGATGAGCAGGAGAACAAGGGCGGGTGAGACTGCTCTGTCTGGGATTAAAATAGCAGAGCTGGGAAAGGTGCGAACGCTTCCGTGGCTCCGGTTCCCTCGCAGTTACCACGCCCTCAGCCTCCACAAATTCTCATCCTTGAACAGCGAAACGACAGCAAAGACTTTGCCAAAAATTGCCAGGGGTTCAGACAGGGCTCAGAGCTGCAAAGTCCTGCCGGGGCTGAACCCGTCCTTGGCGAGCTCAGAGATGGAAATGTTGGTGCCTGAAACACTTTAACGCTGAAAATTAGGTTTCAGGTAGCTCCAGGGTTAAACAGGAGGGATTTATGAGCTTTAAAGTTTGAATTTTGCCATTTAAAATGGAAACCAAGTGACTCTGCCCTCCAGCAGATCCAACCCAGGGTCTCCTGCCCCTCAGCTCCCCAGCTGCTAAATGAATATTCATGCAAAGAAGGCGGATGTGTGAACAAAGCCGAGGGGCTCAGGCACAAATTTTCCAAGTCCTCGTGGGGATGAAGACACCACATCATGAAAGATCAAGACAAGAGGCAAGAGAGGCCCCCAGACTGAAATAAAAAGTCCATCAGCGCAGAAAAAGGTGAAGCCAAATGCTCATGATCTCGATGGTAAATCTAATTAGACCTTTATTTCCACCAGCACTTTTTCAGGCAGAAGGACACACGTCGAGACTGGCCTCTTAAATATCATTCTGAAAGCAAGTGTGGATATTGGGGAGCAAAAACTGTTTATGTTCCCGGGATTAAACGGCATAAAACAATACTCTTTACAGCGACTATTAGCTGGCTAATGGCATCCCATCATTCCTCATATCACTTAAGTGACAGATGGAGCTGACGGCGTAATTAAGCCGCTAAGAGTCTCATAAATTACAAAACTACCGGTGAAGCAGCAGCCCCAGCGAAGGAATCTTTGGAATGTGATGTGTGAGGAGAGCGAGGGAAGCGTCTTCATTAAGGGGCTGAAAGGAAACCACTTAGAGGCTTTGGAAGGAAGGTGCTGCTGCCATCCCAGCCAGGCGGGAGGGAACCGGCCCCGCCTTCTCCAAGGAATGCCGCAAACCCCATTCCTGGGTGCTGCAGGAAGGGAAGAGCTGCACCAGTGCTGCCTGCACGTGGGTGCCAAAATTGAGCCTTTTCTCCATCGTCTCCCTGTGAGAAGGAGGTGGCTCCTGGGGGTCTCTCACTTGGGTTTATTAAATTGCTCAGTGCTCAGGGTGGGGGAGCCCGGAGATGATTCCTGGAAGCTGGAGCAGATTTCCCATCTCCCACTTTTTTGGGACCATGTTTTTTTTTCAGGCTCCTTCACTGGATGAACAGGTTTGGGAGGAGTATGAGAGAGGTGCCATTCCCAGCCCCTTACAGACCTCAGCCTTCTCCCCACTCTTTCCTTTTCATTCTCTCTATAACAGAAAAAAGGAAATACTGAAGAAAATTACCTTGGATAGCGCTGCCACAAGTTTCTGCTGTTTCTGAGAGATGAGGAAATCTGAAGCAACTTCTCATCCTCCCTTCTGGAAAAACCAAGTCGTCTGTTCCTGAAATGTGCTGAGGAGCAGATCCCTGACATGGAAACGGGATGTGGATCTTTGGTCTTTCCTCCTTTTGCCTCTGCTCATGGCCACGGTGTTCAAGTGAAGGAAACTAGGAGCGAGGGATTCCCCCACTGCTGGATTTCCTTCAGCTCCCCAAAAGCAGGATCCTAAAGAGCAAATCCTTGGCAAAGGGGGATGCTCAAACATCAGCAGCGGATTGAACAAGCCCACTTAGGTAATCTTTGGGATGCCACATTCCCGGGATGGGTGAACACCTCCCTGTGGTTTTACAGAAGGTGGATATTTTTTCCAGCTCCTCAGGCAGCTCTCTCCATCACAGTGGTCGTTAGTGGGAGAAGAAAGCCTCGTAAATGATAAGTTATAAACAGGCTTTTATTCTACAGTTCAACACCATGACCTGCAATGATACAGCAGATCACTTGAGCAGGATATTACCCCTTTGAATTTGAAATTAATTTAATTTACAAGTCTAAGGATAGAGGAAGAGAACTATACATGGAGATATTATTTCATCAGGAGAAAAAAAACTAAAAATGTCCCAGAGAAATGGGGAACTCAGACAAATAGAGGCACATTAAGGCCGACAGTGAATGATGCAAATTTACCAGGGAATTATGGAGAGAGGGTAAGGAAGTGGCAGGATTTACATTCCCTGCCTGTGTTTATTGCTTACAGCTGAGCATTATAAATAATAAAGCGGGTTCTTACTGCTGTGTTCTTCCCTTTCCTCCCCCTCTTCAGATCTTGTGGATTCTGTGACATGCACGGAGAAGCTTGGAGAAGGAGCCAAAGGAAATGATTTGCTGGATGGCAGGAGAAGGGGGGAGACAGGGGAAGGAGAGAGTCACAGGACAGGCAGGAGAGGAGGAAAACCCATATTTTCCCAAAGTGGAAGTTGCCACCAGGGCTGTCCTGCGGAACAAACTCGGTTTTCAGGAGATCTGTTGGAAAAGGGGGTCCTTCCAAAGCTTCCTGGCTCAGGCCTGCAAAACATCCACGATTTTTGGTGGTCTCAGGTGCCACGGCCCAAAGGGTAGGGAGACAACACACCGATATGATGTGATGATAAACTCTGCTTTATTATTCCAAGGTGCTCTTATTTATATCATTTTTACTTCCCTACACGCGCTAAGCTCATAATATTACAATTCCAATTGGTTACACACGTTGCACGCGCTGTTCATGCACCCCAAAAAGCATTACAATTGGCTGGCAAGCATTTGCAGGGTTTTTCCAATGCTCATACTTTGCAGTCAGCTGTATCCTGTGCTGCATCCTGTTTCATGTCCTGTTTATGGCTACTCCGCAGAATTTCTCTGCCAAACTTCCTCTGTTAAGAGTGGTCAAGGACATGTTATTCTCTCTATTATATACGCTGGTAATAATCCAACACGCCTAAAGTCCCAGCATCTCCCACTTTTTTCAAATAGCACTGTAACCATTGCTTGCAAGCGAGCCATTATACACTGTAATAAGCATGGCAAAATCAAAAGCAATAATAAAATTGCACATGCGATTACCAGCACATTTTTTATTATTACCCTTAACCATGAACACTCCTAGTGAGGAAAGCCAATCGTCAAAGGGGTTAGTTACCACTGCAATTTTTGAAGTGTGTTCTTTCAGCCATTGTAACTGAGCATGGATAGAATTGCCGTGATTAGAAAGATTGAAACAACACATGCCTTCAAATTTTTCACACCTGTGACCCTGGGCTAACAGCAAAAAATCAATTGCTGCACGATTTTGCAATATAGAATGCCCTAAACTATCCGTGTCCTGTGAAAGTTGTTCCAAAATGGACGTGGTAACATCAGATTGTTTCGTAACCCAACAGGCCAATTTGTTGAGCATATTCATCGCATGTGCGGTCCCTATGCCTGGGACAAGTGCTGCAAAGAATCTGGATGTCGGACCCCAGAGTTCAACGTTATCATCGCAATCTGGCGGCAACGTAGAAATGCTTCGCCGACTTCGCGTCGGTAGCGTGATGTTTTTGATTTGAGCCATCGTTGTTTTGTTTAATGCTAGCAAGGTTAACTGTCCTAAATAGCGAGGACCTCCGTTAGCAAAGCGAGGTATGCCTTGCCAGGCCCTATCCCCGCAAATTAAAAATACACCGGGTGGTAAAGCTAATGCACTGTCATTGGCCCAAATTTGTGTATGCCCGTTGTCCCAGCCGCAGGTTTTGTATTGACCGCACATCGCTGTCGCGTTGGCAAATACGGCAGCTTTTGGGGTCAACCATGCCAAATTCTTTCCACTTATACTTTGGCTTCCCAAAAAGACGCATCCAGTTTCATTAGCAGTAACATTCAATTGGCGGCTACCTAGCAGGTCTATTTCTTGCGGATCCCACGGAAGGGAGGTGTTCAAACCTGATAATAGTCTGGCTGTGCACTCGCTAGTATTCTTTGCGTCACCACAATTCTTTCCAGAAAATGGTGAAAAACTGGCATTGCCATATCCAGGTACCCCTATTAAACATGTCCGAAACGGATCTGTGGCTGAGGCAAGGGATTAACAAAAGGCCATATTTTGTGTTTCATTAGCCCATGTAACCCATACATTTTTCCTAATATCGATTTTCTGTAAAATTCCTTCCACATTTATCAATAATGCCCCGAGCGCAAGGGTACCAACCACGCTTTGCATCTTACTTTGCATGCTATAAATAAATTCCTCCCTCTTTGTTGTGAAAATCGCAAACGTTTATAAAGCAATAACTTTTAATTGTTGTTTTTAGCAAAAGCTTAAGCCGATTTAATTCGCGTCCCACTAAATATATGGTTCTACTAAGTTCCAACTTATCAGTATCCTAAAAAACCTCTTCTGCAAATATCAAGGCGTTTGTCTGTTGCTCACCAACCCACTGTTCAAAAGCAATTCCAGGGTCAGCGGGGGGCAGCTCGTTTAAGCATTCCTGACAGCCCCACAGCACATTTCGCAAATATAATCTTTCCGCTTCATAATGTATCAATCGATGACAACCACCACAGTTTAAAACTATATCAACAACACGCCCCCCACACCCGCATGTTACTCGTGTCAAGCCAATAATTTTATCTATAAATGCTCTTCGTAGCAATATCTCGGATTGTTGCCAAAGTTGTGTGCCAGCGTTCCAATGCAGTTGTCTACTTTCTCTTGGACAGTGTTGCTGGATAAGATGGTTAAATGCCTGACAAACTGGTGTTAGTCCAATTCTCCATCTGTGTTGCCGTCTTCGTTCTGGGTCGTCATGTTCATTACACCTTGCTGAGTTCCTTCTTTGTTCAGCCGTGGTCGGACCCACTTAGCCAGGACCCAACGGGGTTCTTTTCCTGTTTTCCCGCTAGCATCGGTGAAGATGGTAATAGCCTTTTTGATAGGTTGAGATGTTACAATACGACGCATTCCCAAAGGAATCACTGTTTTGAACAAGGGGTGGGCTGGATAATGCACACTGAGATTGATCCCATGCGTCGCTATCTTGGTTTGAAAGACAGGCGTCTGTTTAAGTGAGGCAGAAACCCCCTTTGAAATGGGAAATGCAACCCCCTTCCCTCCAGATTATTATAACTTTGAAATTAAGGGGCTTTCAGGCAAGGATATGAGAAATAGTAATAACAGTTCTTTACTAATTTATATATGTATAAAACAAAACAAAACAAAACAATGAACAGCAATGACTATGGCAGTTATAACAGCACAGTCACCCAGTGCAGCCTTCTCGGCTGCCAGGCAGCTTCCCCTCCTGGAGCAGTGCTGGTCACAGCCGGCAGCAGCGCTGGTGGCTCCCGGTGAGCAGGGCGGGTGCAACAGCTCCGGTGAGAAACAGTGGTCCTGTGGAAAAGGGTCTGGTCCTCGCCTGAAGGTCCAGTGGTGCAGCCTCTTGTCCTCTGGAAGTCCAGCGGAGAGAAGCTCCCTTGTGCCTGAAAAACCTCTGATTATATCCAGGTGGGAAATGTTCAGTGCCCCCTCCCAGGCAGAGCATCTCACAATGGGGTGGTGAGGCACTGATGGGCCCATTAACAGGAGATAGTCCACAGTCCGTTATCTACGAGTCCTTTGGCAAGGCACAAATGCCCCCATTAACAGAAGATGGTCTGGAGGGAGGAGGCAAAGAAACACTGCCCCACCTGGTTTCACAGTTCATGAAGATGGTAATAGAATATACTGCAACCCAGGACAGTCGCAAGAGCAAAATGCACACTATTTTGCAACCATTGTTCAATCAAATCACAGGTTTTTCAGGGAACATAAAAGGTACAAGGTTCTGTTCCAAAAACTTGTCGAACCCTTTTCCTAGCCTTTAGCAATAAAAGGCCTACATAATCCGTAAATGCCGTAACAGAAGACGTCAGTCTGAGTGGCAGGAAGACCCATTCTAAAATCAATAGTTGTTTGCTCGATTGTTGTAAAATAATTGCTGATACGTCACGATCTTGTTTGTATACCGCCACATTCACAGGCAACAACGGATCGTAGCGGCAAGCTTGTGTGAGTGCAAGTTTTCGTTCAACAATGTCCAGTGCATGCTTTGCCTCAGGTGTCAAGGTCCGGTGTTGAGATGGATGCGTGGAATTTTCTAGCATCGTTATCAACGGTGCTACATCAGTATTGGTAATTCCACACCATACTCGAATCCATTGAATGTCACCCACTAACTTTTGTATGTCATGTACGCTCACAATGTCCTTGCAAATGGACAATTTGCTGGGTCGAAGACGTGTCTCAGTGACCGTCATTCCTAAGTAAGTCCAGGGAGCGTGTCTTTGAACTTTTTCATCTGCAATCTTCAGACCAAAGGCATTTAATTGATTGCACAGGTCAGCCTCTGCTTGCTGGCTAAGAGGTTGTTCAGTAGCAACCAAAATATCGTCCATGTAATGATACACCAATGCATGAGTGTATTGTTTTCTCCAGTCCTTTAACGCCAAATCTACAAACCACTGACATATGGTTGGGCTATTTTTCATCCCTTGAGGCAACACCGTTCATTCGTAGCATTCCATGGGTCCACTGTTATTAATCCGAGGGACACTAAACGCAAAACGCTCCATATCTTGAGGATGCAGTGGAATACTGAAAAAGCAGTCCTTCAAGTCGATAACCAAGAGGGACCAATTTTTTGGCAGTGCAGCAGGGGACGGAAGTCTGGGTTGCAGGGCTCCCATGTCTTTTATTACTGCATTTACTGCTCATAGGTTATGCAACAAACGCCATTTTTTTGATTTTTTCTTGATCACAAAAATAGGAGTGTTCCATGCGCTAGTGGATGGTCGAACGTGTCCAAGTTTTTTCTGTTCCTCTACTAATTCCATTAGGGGCTCAAGCTTATCTTTTGGGAGCGGCCACTGGGCCACCCAGACAGGGTCATCGTTCACCCAAGGAATCCTCAGGATGGGCAGGGCCCCCGTCCCAGTGACCGCCCCACAAAAGGGGGAGTATGTAGTGTCAACCTCCATTGAGATAGGACATCTCGCCCCAAAATCCACAGAGATGTTTGCATCACATACGGCTTCACATATGCCACATTGCCTTCAGTGTCAATTATTTTGCACCAATCTTCACTCTGTTGAGTCTGAGCATCACCTCCAATGCCCATCACCTGGCTTGCGAGTTTCACCAGGGGCCACGTAACAGGCCAGGCCGACGCAGGTATAACAGTCACGTCTGAAACGGTGTCGATCATCATCTCAATGGTGTCGATTTTTGATAATTCCATTAAGGATTCTTCCTTTCTATAAATGTACACTGTATGTAAAGGTCGTTGTGAATCAATCACTGTGGAGAATAGCACTGTGTTGTTTCCAGTGCTGCCAAAACCTTGGCTTTCTCTTGTTTTCATCACTGAACAGGGCACTAGCGGTTTAAAAGGTATCAATTGCGCTATCTTACTCCCTTTGGGGATGGTCACGGGGTGCATAAATGCTTTCACCATGATTTTGATAATACCAGTATAATCCACATCGATTAGTCTTGGTAGCACGAATAACCCTTGTCTGGTAATTGATGATCTTCCAATCAACAATCCTGCCAGGCCAAAGCCTAAAGGACCTGTGCTTGTTGAATCTATCACATGGATCTGGTCGTTTTCAACAGTTATTGACTCTGCCACGGCCAAATCGACTCCGGCGCTGCCTGAAGTTGCTGCTGGGAGTTCGCTGAGACAGCCAGGCTGTGAGCGACAGAGTTGCTGTCCGAGTATTTGTTGGCCGCGCCCGGACCGCGGCCCATCGGGTTTCCCGCAGGTGGTAGTGGGGTCCCCGTTCTTCTTAAAACGAGATCGACATTCATGAGCTTTATGCCCAAATTTCTCACAACGCTTACAGGCACCGTCAAAGGGAAGCTTTGGCCCACTTATTTGGGCCCTGACTCTTCGTTGAGGACAGTCCTTTTTCCAATGGCCGGGTTTGCCACAGACGAAACAGCTTGGACCTCTGTCTCCTCTGCCTGCGGTCCTTTGTTTCAGGGCCACAGCTAGAGCTGATGCATGGATTTGTGCCTTAACTTTTTCTTCCTCCCATGGTGCTTGTGAACAAGCTTCCACCAGTTGTAACAAATTGGAGCCCAGAGGCTGCATGGAAATAATTTTCCGACAAATTGCATTTGCGTTTTGTATGGCAACTTCTTTAACCACAATAGTCTTTAACTCGGTTGGGACATTAGGGGCAGCTTCTACTGCCTCGCGGATTTTATCTACATAAGCCGAAAAAGGCTCATTCTGTCCCTGAACGATCTTCATATAAGGAGGGTTCACTTTCCCCATCTGAGGCAAAGCTGCAAACGCCTCTAACGCTGCTGCCTTGGATTGTCCAAGGATGCGAGGATGAAGAGCAGCTTGTCTTTGGGGGTCCCGAAATTCTCCGGAACCCATTAGCTGTTGTAACGTAGCCAGTCTTAGCGGGTCCCCAGGTGGCAAGTTAAGATTGTCCAACTGTTTTTCTTCCAATCTTTCTTGCCATTTTGTTAGGAACAAGGTATAAGATGTAGGGCCAAGCACCATCTCCATAACAGCCCTAGTGTCCACGGGCACCATGTCGTGGTATTTAAACAAGGCCTGTATTTGTCGTTTTACTAGACGATTATCAATTCCATAGCTCATTATTGCGTTTTGTAATTTGGTGATAACTGTCCAGTCTATTGCTCGCCACTCTGAGCCCTGGTTTGTGGTTACTACTGGTGTGGATAATAGAGGTTCAAAGTGAAAGTCTCCGGCTAATTCAGCATTTGTCACGAATCCCCTCCATCTTTGAGTCATGTCAAATCTAGGATCCTTAGGGGGATAGTCAGACTTTTCTCTTAGCTCTTTTTGTCCTGTTAAGTCCCTGCCGGGCAGGTTGCGATTGTATGTGGGATCTTTTAACTCCCTCTGCCCATGTTGTATTCGTTGCCGTTCTTCTGCGGTCAGCCCAGCCGAGGGACCATAATTACTCCTTAAGTACATATCTATCTCATCTTCAGTCATTTCTCCATTCTCAGCCCATTGAAGAAGGCTTTGTCTTTTTCCTTGTGTAAGGGTTTTTTCCGCAGGCTCCTTAAATCGCTGAGCAATTTGATGTTCAATATTCTCGAGTCCCTCTTTCACCGCCTTTGCGGCCTTTCTATATGCTTCTGCTCTGGCAGATTTAGATGCTTTTCCATCCAAACCTTTCATTTCATTTAGTATCTGCAACATGAGCTCCTTTTGTTCTTCAAGAGCTTCCTTGAAATCTTTTGGCAAAGGGGCATGTTGCGGTTGAGGTGAGGCAACCCCCGAAGGGTCCATAGGGGCACTTGTCTCGGTGGATTCATCGGGGTTATATGGCGGTATAACATCGTCATACGCTCCTTTGAAACCGATCGGGGCAGCAAGCAACGACCCTTCAGAGGGAGGTATGATCTCCCAGCTGTCACTGCTAGTATCTCCTTTCTCATATCCATGTTTTGGCAGCGGCTCCTGTTCCTCTTCCTGAGCTGCGGTCTGAACCCCTGTCACAACTTCTCTGATTGCTCCAGCCACCTCCGCCTCAGCATGCAGCTGTTCTATCATCAACCGCACTTGCCTATATATCTTCGCAAGAGCCTTAGCCCCTTTTGCCCCTGCTTGCACGCTTTCCCATAGTTCAGATCCAACCCTTTGCCATATTTTCAAATCAAAAACTTGTGCAGTTTCTAAAATCAATCCTCTTCTTCTGCACCAAAACAAAAGTTCGGTCAACTCGTGCCGAGGTATTTCATGATTCGTTCTTTCGGCTATTCTTAACAGCCCATCAATAGTGGCTTTTTCTACTGCTGATACAGCATTCCCCATCCTGATCAACCAGACCGCAGTCTGCCTGACTCACCGGTCAGTCGTGGCCACAAGGCAATGCCTTCCCGTGTCTCTCGCACGGCCGGGATTCTCTGCACCCTTCGTCTCTCGTCCGCAAATAAAGTTTCCCGAGGGAGCAAGCCTCAGAAGTATCACGTTGGGGTCACCATTATGCCGCGGCCTGAAGGGTAGGGAGACAACACACCGATATGATGTGATAATAAACTCCGCTTTATTATTCCAAGGTGCTCTTATTTATATCGTTTTTACTTCCCTACACGCGCTAAGCTCATAATATTACAATTCCGATTGGTTACATACGTGTTGCACGCGCTGTTCATGCACCCCAAAAAGCATTACAATTGGCTGGCAAGCATTTGCAGGGTTTTTCCAATGCTCATACTTTGCAGTCAGCTGTATCCTGTGCTGCATCCTGTTTCATGTCCTGTTTATGGCTACTCTGCAGAATTTCTCTGCCAAACTTCCTCTGTTAAGAGTGGTCAAGGACATGTTATTCTCTCTATTATATACGCTGGTAATAATCCAACATGCCTAAAGTCCCAGACTTCCCTACACGCGCGCTGGCTCACAGGGACATTCCAGCCTGAGTATGTGCCTCAGGCCTGCAAAACATCCAGGATTTTTGGTGGTCTCAGGGGCTCTGTTCTGGCTCACAGGGACATTCCAGCCTGAACATCTACTCTGGGTGCTCTCTTCCCCTCGTGGCCCAGCACTGCAATGCCGAGCCCGCCGAGTTATTTTCCCTCTTCCTTGTGGCAAGAAGGAAGAAAGCAATTTGATACCGATTTATTTCCAGTTATTTCCTGCTCCTCCAACAGTGATGTGGGAAGTTTAATCACCAGGCAGCTCGTTCTGCTTCCTCCCAGAGCAGCTTTTGTGCTGCCAGACACGTCGTGCATTGCACTCCTTCCCTGTCACAGCCTTCACGGAGGGACCTTTGAAAATCATTTTCCTCGGCCCCTTTTCTTCTGGAATGTTTAAAGCACTTTTTCTTTGTGAGTGCCCAGCTGTCCTCCCTCACAACTCCGCTCTTCTGTGATCAGCCTTGACCCTGCATGGTGCAGGCTAAAATTCAGTGGAATTAGCTGACAGATCTTTTAGTCACAGCGAGTTCTGGGTCAGCCCCCAGAGAAGGCAGAGGCTGAGAGCAGCCCAGAGCAGGGCACGCACAGCTGAGGCTGCTCAGGCCGTCGCACTCCTGCCCGTGCTGTCCTGCCAGCACCGAATTCCTTCCACCCCAGGATGGGTTCAGGAAAGGAAATAAACAAGGCAAAAAACCAAAATAACAAATAGCACTTAATAACCACAGAGAGAAACTGCTCTGCAAGGAGCAAACAATCCCTGCTCGTGCTGCTGCACGGGTGGTTCCTGCACGTCCCAAATGCAGCCCAGCACACGTGGCCACGTGGCACAGCTCTCATGGTTCCTGGCAGCTCCAGGTTCGTTCCGTGAGTGGTGTTTCACACGAGGACAAGCTCCCCTCGGGGAAGTCCCAGGGAAGGCAGCTGAACTGCGTTCTCCCGAACTGTGGCTGCAGCAGCTTCGCAGGACTGTAAATCCTGCAGGATCGGAGCGGCTGGCCCTGGCACGCAGCCTGCACATGTGTGTGTGATGATGTATTCAGCCAGTGTACACCCAATTATGTCCTCAGCACGCTGGTGATCCTCCCGAGGTGCTGGAGATCATTTAATTAATTACACTGTACCATTTCATCTGCATTCATTTCGACAGCCCTGACTCTGAAAACACCGTCCTCTTTTTCACCGAGGCAGGAACAAAGGTGCCCAGGTGAGAAGCCTTTTTTAAAAAAGCTTCCTTTAATTTATCTCTTCTTTCATTTTTTTTTTTGGCTCCAGCAGTGTTGAGTGGATGCGACGTGGTTCATTTCAGGAGGAGCTGTCAAGGAGGGAGCTGTGCAAACACCAGGCATGAGAACAAACTGGAAGAGCTCAGGAGGGTGTCCTGCCTCCAAAAAGGAGGTTTGGAGATGGTGCTAAGGCAGGGCAGAGCTGTGCTGTGCTGTCAGTGGGAGGAGTGAGCACAACCCCCCAAATCTTGGGCACCAAATCTTGGGTTCAAGGACCTTTGCCTCAGGTCTTTGTCCCCACCTGAGCTGGGTGACACTGGCACAAAGGCTGGGCTAAAAAATCCCCTCAGGTTTATCTGCACTGGCAATATTCAGTTGAAAAAACCAAAGCAGAAAGCAACATTCTCCTCCAGCCCGAGTCTGAAACACTTCAGTGTGACATTTTTCATAGGAACCACTCCAATTTCTCAGCTCACAGGGCTCATTCTCGTCTCACACTGGCTCCCATTACACCTGACCATACTCAAAAGGGTAAAACCCTCCCACTCCTCATTTCATGTCGAGCAAAGCATTTCCTCCAGTCCCAAATGAAATCATTGCTGATTTCTCCATCCACTAAAAATTCAAAACTACAAAAGAAAATTGCCCACTCTGGCTTGGGCTGAAATGAATTCATTTCCCAGCTTGTTTGGAAACGGCAGGTGTTGGAGTCAGATTGCAAAGCAGGTAGGAAATGAGCTCATCAAACTTTAGTTAGCAAAAATTCCACGCTGGACTAAATGAATGCAGCCTCAACTCCTTCTGTAACCAGCCAGGAGCAGGGGGAACCCTGAGAGGAGCAGCTCTGTGCAGGGAGCCTTGGCTGCTGCCTGGAACGCTCGAAATTGAGATTTTTTTGTTGCTCCAGAAATCCCCAATGGCAGGAGATGCTCCCGCTCTGAGATTTTTGGAGGAGGGGACAGAGAGAACACACAGGAATGGCAAAACTCCCCCAGTTCAGGATGTGTGCCCACATTTCTTCTCAATTCCTCGTTAACGAGGGACACAAGGGACACTTTCCAACTGCCTCGTGTCCCAAACAGCTCCTCGGCTTCAGCACTTCCTGCAAAAGGGGAGGAATAAACAGAAGGTTCAGCTCACAGGGGCACCTTGCTGACCTTGGCGAGCCAGCAGGGCACCAGCTCTCTGTCTAATGAGGCAAATACTTAATTAGGGCTGGCTCGGGGAGAGGCTAATAAGTGCCAGGTGTGTGAAGTGTCAACCTCCAGGGGAAGGCCTCAGCAACAGGATGGGAGAGGCTGAGGGGGGAGAGGGAGGGAAAGGTGGGAGGTACAGGGCTGAATTTGGGCTGCTCTGCCTCAGCAGCTGCCCTGGGCCACAAATCCTGTGTCTGTCATCTAAGGCCAGCACCACCCCAAATCTGTGATCCTTGACCCCCGCTGCAGCTAAAGCAGGGTGCTGGCAGGGGATGTTTGCTGTAGCTGTGGGGGGAGATAAAACCTCTGGAGAAGGTGATTCTGCCTCTCCACGGCCTGGAGAGAGAGCTCAGGGGGCTGCCTTGGGTTTGGGATTTGCGTGGTTAAAGTGAAGGTGCTTCCAGCAGCCTCGAGTTGGAAAACCCCTTTTAAGAACATGTCCCTGTGTGCCCCAGCCCCTCGTCCCCATCCTGTCCCAGTGGCACCGGGACAGACCCCCCAAACCCTGCTGCAGGAAAAGGCCCAAAAACTGAAATACACACTGAAGGAGAGGGTTTTGCTCTGAATAATCCCATCCTGGGGGGGGAGGATGACTTTCCTCCCATCCCAGCCAGACACAAGCCCTGGATTCGGGAAGCTCAGGCTGTCCCTTCCCAAGCAGGAGCTGCCATCCCATTTGGAGTGAGCAGGGAAATGTTTGTGGCTGCAAACCCTGTGACCTCTGTGTCCCTCCACGATGCCACCAGCCAGGCCTGCCACTTGTGCCTTCCTTCCTTCTGACGGAAGGACCCCGGAATTTGTACGTGCTGCAATTTATTTGCCTTTTTCCCAGCTAAACACCCCTTTCCTCCTGCCTCGTTCTCTCCTTCCCTGAGATAATATTGACACTGATATCTATAAAAGAGAATATTAAAATAACCTTTCCCATTACATCCTAATTTAACTGCTTCCCTGCGTTCCTCAACACACCTGGCTGTCTTTGTCTGTTTGTAATGTGCTCCTTCATTCCTTCCTTGAGAGTCCCTCTATTCCATCAAATTCCTCCTCCTCGCACACTAAGCTGCAGATTACTTTTTCATAAGATGCAATTTCACCCAGATCTCATTACTTACTCTCTTAATGTATTTTCTGTATTTGTTTCATCTACAATTTCTCCCGTGCTTTGTTCTGCTGATAAAATAGTCAGTGGAGGTGCCGTGGAAGCGACTTCTGGAGTGCATTAACTACAACTCTTCTTATTCTTGATTTGAGATGCGCCCTCTGTGCCTTCAGCCTGCCAGGCAGAGCTACACCCACATGGGTACGAGGCAGAGAGGGCCCCAAAATGTTCTCCTCTTGATTTATAACATCCCCCTGACAGAGGCATTGAAGCTGCCCAGGAATGGGGGCAGTGGGAAGCAGCTCGGTGAGAATTGTGGGGTTTCACGCCAATCCCAAGGTGCTGAAGATTCCTGAGGATGCTGGACTGCTCCAGGAGAGGTGGAGCTTGCTGTGGACCTCTTCCCTTGGGATATACCACGGGTTCCCCCCTCCTCAGGAGCCAGGAATAGCAGATGCAATGTCCTGGAGATGGGAATGGACTCGGGGGCCCCTGGAGCAGAGGACATGGAGGATCAGCTGTTCCACGTTACAGGTCTTGCCCAGCATCAGGTGAGCCCACCTGGACAGGAACTGATCCATTTCTCTGGTGCAGCAGCTGTGGACTGGACATCTTCCACTTTCCAGGCATTCTGGGAGAAAAGTGAAAGCGACTTTTCTGTGGAGAGATGGCAGTGGTCAGGGAATTAACTGTTTTCTAGGGAAAAATCACCAGAAGTTTCAGAAGAACCATCCTCATCCATGGGGAACTGCAGAGGAGCACTGACCTCTGGCTGGAGTTACAGCTGGGCACCGCATCCCTCATCCCATCCTCTCCCTGGGCACCCCACGGGGGTGAGAAAAGTTGATAAAGAGAGGGAAAAGGGAGAAGAAAAGAGGCATGAGGGAGCCAGAAGCTGAGGAGATCCTTTTGAGCTCCAGGTGGGGGCCCGTGGCGGGGTGAGGGACCTGACTGATCTCTGCTCCACGTGTGAATCCCTCCAACAGTGCCCTGAAGGACTTGGATTACTCCAGCCTCGTTGGGATTGTGTGGGAGTCACTGTTGAGCTCCAGATATTTCTCCAGGCTGGTTTCTCCCTTCCCTGAATATTCCAGGCCCACAGGCAGCAGCGTGGCTGGGGACACTGGACAGGACCTGGTGGCTCTGGAGGAACACAAGAGCACAGCCTGCTCTCAGGAAAGAGGTATTTGCCATAAGAGGCTTAAAGAGCAAGTTTGGGGGCTGGCCTGAACTCAAGCCAAAAAGCAAAAAAAAAAAAAAAGAGAGCAAACCCTGTAATTACTGACAATATTTTTACTCCCCAGCAGATTAACAGGTCAGGAGAAGAATTTAAGTCTCCTTCCCTGAATTCCAATTTAATAGCAAATAATCCTGCCCCCGAATGCAAAGAAACTATATTACCCTGGAGAATTCCCTGGCGAAGTTCAAAGGAGGTCAGACAACAAAAAGGTCAAAAATTAAACAGATGGCGTTCGCTGATGCTGTACACACACACAAAAAGGGATGGGATGTGCTGTCCTTTCCCTTCCCTGCTCTCCTCCCCTCCCAGATCCCCCAGACCTCCCCCTGCCCGTTTGCTCTGCGGCAGATCCCGGAGTCTGGAGTTGCCAACGCTCCCTACCCTGATGCTCAGGCAAGCGCCCCATTTTTAATGTGTCTGGAGGGAGGAATTTATTAAAGAGGCACTGCATTAAAAATATGCAAATGTTCCCAGTAACTACACGGGCCCATGAGGAAGCCAGATGAAATGCCATCCCTTCCTTCTCCCTTGCCCGTTTTTATGCACTGAGGTGGTTTTATGGCTCCTCCTGTTTTACACCGGGACCGGGAGCGTGGCAGATATTTAATCCGTTCGGAAATAATTGCAGCAATAATGATTATTTTATTGGGTTTAACTACGTGCTGAAAAAACGCTGCGGCGCTGACACGCCGGGAAAGGGAGAAGGAGACAAGATGCCCCGGGGCGGGGATGAGGTTTTAAACCCTCTGGTGGGGGATGTGGGCAGGAGGGAGCACCTGGCCACAGGCTGAGCATGAAATGGGCTCACGTGTGCCCAATTAGGAGCCAAGCTGCCTGTGACCTCCAGACTGGCCCACATCTCCCAGATTAATTGCTCACCCCGAGTCCTTGCAAAGTCGGAGTGCAGCAGGACAGGCAGGGCACGGGGAGAAGCCCCGTTAATTTCCTGCTCCTCTCGCTGCTCTTTGAAGCTGCCGAGTTACACAGCCTCAAGGCAGCTCTGAAAACCACACTGAGATGGACTCTGTGGTCTTAATCCCAGAGAAAACGCTTCTCTCAAGTCCCTTTTATATCCTCCCAACCTTCCCAAATCCCTGCCTAATGCCAAGCTTCAGAGAGCGCTCTTATCCACATTCCCCCCGATTTCTCCGTGCTCCCTTTGCCCCCTCCCTGTCGGCTGCTGCAGCAGAGAAGTGAACGCCAGCACAGCCCTGAAGGAGGGCAGGGATTTCTGAGCAGGATTCCAGCATAACTCTTGGAAAAGGAGGGGAAGTTTGCCCTCGTGGCTCTTGGAAAGGGAGGCGAAGCTTTCTGCCAGCAGCACTCAGGACCTCCAAGCTTTCAGCAGCAGCAGGAGGATGAAGGGGACGCCTGACTCGCAGTGTGAGCCCTCACAAACCAGGCTCCCAGGGCTTTGGGAAGTGTCTCTTGTCAGCAGAGCGGCTCCAGTTCCCCTTGTTGAAAAAACATTCCATTTTCAACAGTTCCCACCCAGCTGGTGGCCATGGAAGTGTCCTGAGCTCCAGGTCGTGCCTCTCCCTGAGAGCGAGAAACCCCAGGCACTTCACAGCCTCTATTTGTCTCTCAGGCTGCATGGTTAAACCTCCATAAATATGTTTTCTGCCAGCAACTGGTGCTTAATTATTATATAGTAACCACCTTAATAAATGGAAATGCCTTATCCGAGGCACTTCATTGAACAGATGAGGCACGATCTTCCCTCCCATAAATCCTGGAGCAGATCAAAATGTCACAGGTGCTGGGAGCTGCTGTGGGAGGTGAGGCCAAATCCTTGTTTACAGGGAATGGGAACATCTCCACAGGGGCTTCTCAGGGCAGGCAGCACCCACATGTTTATGACAGGGTTTGGAGCCCATCAAACCAGAATAATTTGTCCAATTAACATTCACACGCTGTGCAGGTGGAGCCGTGTCATTATCAACACGGGGAGAAGGAAGTTTGGGAAGAAAAATGAGGTCATTCAACATAAACAATGCCCTTCCCCAAAAGCAGAGCACAGGATGACACAGGGTGATGAAGATGTCAGAGGTTTTCCATGCCCACTGCAAACACTGCAACACTTCCCTGGGCCTCACCAACCCGAATGAAGCAGAACTCCTTGCTTGACGTTGTCTCCTTTCATCTCAATTAACTCCCCTTCTTTTTTTTCTCCCTCCTGACTGCTCGCTGAAAAGTGTGACCAAAAGTTAATTACTCTAATCCAATTTAACCACAGTTCCAGTGGAGGAACAGCGAAGGGAGAGTGGGTGAGGGGCTGGAGAAGGGAGCAAAAGTAGAAAGGCTGTGGGACAGAAGTCTCAGCAGGACCCGTGAGCTCAGCTCTGTGCACAAGGAGACACCGGCACAGCTCGCTCAGGGCCGGCACACGGAGCCTGGGAAGCAGGGAAAAGTGTGATCCCAAGTGTGCTGCCACGGCAGGAGCAGCAGGATCTCAGAACAGGCAAGGAAGAGCAGGACAACGATGGCAGACACAGACATGGGCACGGTGGGCAGGGGGAGCGGAGAAAATCAGAGTAAAAGGTGAAGCCCAACGCTGCCTTCCCCGCAGAGGTGTCCAAACGCATCCTGCTAATTAACTTCCTTCTCCTGACATCCTGCCGGGGCTGCAGACTAATTAGAACCCTCTGTCCCGTGCTGGGAAGCTCTCCTGACACGGGCGCTGGCGGCCGCAGCCCGGATTGGGGACATATGGCAGCAGAATGTGCCAGGCGCGGCAGCCCGGCGTGCCGGGAGTGTGGGCAGCTGGGAACGAGCATTCCAGCCCCGGCACGAGCCCTCTCCAGGCTGCTTCCCTCGCTGCCTGCGAACTAAAGAGCCTGGAGTGCAAATCAGAGGCGCTTCTTGGCAGCAGAGCTGGGCCAGCGTCAGTCAGAGGTGGAAATCAGTACACCGGGCTGGCAGCGCTGCCGAAGCGCCGCAAACAAACACCGAAAGTGTCAGCAGCACACTCACCCCTCTGCCCAGCCCTGGCCACAGCCAGGGGCAAACGGGCGGAGCAATATTCCCATGGAATGTCCCCTTGATAATCACCATTTCCCCCGCTGAGAATTGCCCATTTCTTCCCATTCTCTCCACCAGCATTAATCTATCTCAGGGATTTTAACTCGCACCCCCTGGTCACCATTATGCCTTGATAGCTCTCTGTCAGGGTCTTTATCAGAAAAGGCTTTTGAAATTCAAAAGAAGGAGTGTGTGTATATATACTCTCTCATTCCCTTTTATCCACTGGTCTCTTAACTCATCCAAAGGATTTAAGCGGGTCAGAGAAACATAATTTCCTACAGCAGAACCCATGCTGCCTGTCCCTTATCCTATGGAAAAGCCTAAATATAGACTCTGAAAGTCCTCGCAGCTGGGAATGTGAATGCAGCCAGCCAGCTTTGAAGCTGCCTGGGACTCGTGCAGTTCCCAGATGAAGGGCTGGCTGGCTCTGTCAAAGGAAGGGAAAGTCTTTCAAAGATGCTTGGAGATGGCAGGAAAGATGTCAGTGGCCCACAGATTCTCCTTTTCCTTCTATTTTTCTACAGAGCTGCTGTATCCTCTTCAGCTCCTTGCGCTGAGGAGGAGCCAGGCAGCTCTGTGGGCTACACCCACCTGGGAAGGAAATAGGGAAAGGGCCTGGGATCCAATGGGAACCAGCTAAAATGCCATGGAAGTGAGGGTCCTGGGGACACAGCCACGAGCACGGCGCTGTGCTGGGACCTGGAGGTCCAAGGGTGGAGTTTTTACCCAGCTGAGGTCTGAAGAGAGAAAAAAACCCCGACCCACTGCTGCTCCAAGGGTTGTTTGGGGGGGGATCAGCCACCCTCTGAGCAGCCTGTGGTTCCCTGTCATTGCTCTGGAAGGATTCCAGATGTTTTGCTAATTCAGTTGTCCACAGGCTGCCTGTGCTGCCTGCCAGGGATCCTTCAGAGGCCGCTGCTGCGTGGCAGCCTGGCCTGAGCAGTTGTGGATTAACTCATGGGCTCTTTCCTTGCTCCTGCCTGACTGTTCCAGCTTCCCTGTGTTTGCTCCCGCTGCTGATAAGGGCAGGTTATCAGGAGCTGCCGAGCCTCCAGGGAACAGCTAAGAGAGATAGTTATTATTGCATCCTCCGACCAGACAGTGACACATCGGCCAGGACAGCGTCCCTGGATTAAACCTTCTCCACCCGGAGCTCAGATGTCTCCAGGACCTGCCATCCATTTCCTTAATGCAGCTGCCTGGCAGTGAAATCTATGCCCGTGTCCATTAGGGAAATGCTTCTGTTACAAGCACCAGGAACTCAGGCAGCCCTGGTAAATCTATTTGATGGATTCACTCCAACCCCAACCCCCCTTCTCCTAAAAGTTACCTTTGGCCAGGCACTGGAGCTGTCAGGTGGTGAGGGATAACAACATTCTGGGGCTGAAGAAGAGTAAAACATCAGGGAAGGAGGCAGTGCTGGCTGCATTAGGCACGGGGCAGCCTTGGGAAAACAGCATTTCTGCATCAAACTTGGAGCCAGCAGCCTCCACACTCTGCTCTGGAAGCACTTTGCAGACTCTCACTAATGGAGATGATCGCCCTGAGGGGCTGTGGGAAGGCAGGGAAGGTACCAGCTCACATTTGCAGCTGTTGGAAGGCACTGGAACAAGTCCCAGGTTGGCTCTGAGTGAGCCAGACCCGAAGGGCAGCGGCTGCCCGGAGCACAGGGACGTGGCCGGACATCAGCTCTGCACCAGGGAGTTCCAGCACTTTCAGCTCAGTCCTTTCATCCCAGTCGCTGGGGCCTGGCTCCTCACTCCATGGCAGGCTGCAGATGGACCTTGGAAGGGCTCCAGGACGGGGATGGAGCAGGCCAGCCTCGGCTCTGAGCTGCTCTCCAGGCAAGTCTCTCATGCTTCCCGCTGGCTGTGAGGAGTCAGATGTTGGCTGCTGCCATTTCTTGCTGCAGGACGAGGTGAGAGCGAGGGAAGAGCCCTTCCCAGAGCCCCCCTGCACAGCCACGTACCCAGCTGGAGGAGACAGGGGGGTCTGTGCAGAGGGGGATGTCCTTGACTGGGGAGCACCCATGGATTCTAGGAGCCATCTCTGGGCTCTGCTGACGGCCGTTTCTCCTGTTTTAGGGCGTAAATGATGTCCCAGATCTTCCCCAAATCGTACCACGGCTGGCAGATGGGTGACATTCCCTCAGGCCCTGCTCGGAACAGGCCAGGATGCAGCAATTTCCACCCAAATCACGCATCCTTGTCTGATGTGGTCTCCCTCCCACTCCAAGCTGCTCCCAGGGCTGGGATTTTTGTTGTTCCTTTTATTTTTTTCCTCCCCCTCCTCTTCCCTTAACCTTTCTTTGAGCTCTCACTTGCTTCCTCAGCACCTCAGTGTAATTGCTTGCAGTCTCGGAGGATCCTGGGGAGGATTTATGTAACACACCAGGCAGCAGTTTGAAAGGCTGCTTTCGGATATAAGAACTTAATGCTGCACCAGCCTTGGGGAAAACGAGCTGCAATCCTTGGCAGGGCCGTGCCGTGTTTGCCAAGGGCTCTGGGGCACCACAGGCGCCTCTCAGCCTCCCTGATCCCGGCGTGGAGAGGAGGAAGAGCTGTCTTTAGGCGAGTGGCTCGCTCCTTCTGCGTGGTTTTATCCAGAGGGGGAGGCAGAGGCAGGCAGCAAACGCTCAGTGTTGTGAGAAGTTTGGAGAGAGCAGAGCTGGGGTTATTTTTCTGGCAGATTTGTGGGGTTTTTTCGGCAGACAGCGTGGTTTGGCTGGGATTTCTTTCTCTCTGCTGTATTTCTGGGTGTAGGAGGGCAGAACAGACTCTCGGGGTACCTCTGTTGTTTCAACAACACGAGGAGGGCATCAGGATTTTGGTGTTGTTGGTTATAAATCAGTCTGGGCAGGGATGGGAGAGGGGCGTGATGCTTTGAGGAGGAAAAGGATTTCTTGTAAGGCTCTTAGAGCACCGTGACCCCACAGCAGCACTCGGGTACCCTGGTTTGAAGGCTGGTTCTGCTGGCTGGACAGCTCAGGCTGTGCCTGGCAGGGGCAGAAGATCAGCTCTGTGCACCAGACACCCACAAGGAACCCCCCAAGCCAGCCCAGCCAGACCTGCCCTGCGCCTGCTCCTCCTGTGAGTCTCCAACAGAGACAGGTTCTGGCCCTTGGAAGAATAATGTGGTTTTGGGAGAGCTGAAATTTTTCACTCTGGTTTTCCTTTAACTCGATTCTATCCTTTTTCCCCCTTTTCAAAATCATATTTGCCTTAATTTTTTCCCTTCAGGTTACTGCTGGAAATAAAACTGGAGCAATCAAACTGAGTGTGGCACTCTGTCCACCCGTCAGTCTGTCTGCCCTTGCTCCCTCCGAGCTTTTGAGCTGATTTCAAGTGCTTTCAACACAGAATTAGAGACCTCAAAGCTCGGAGGTGCCAATGAGTGAGATGGAGAGATTCGGCTGAGCAGAGAAGAGCCATCACCCTGATCAAGTCATTAGAGAAGCAGCATGAGATGGAGGCGCAGGAAACAGGGGACATCATTCAAGGGAACAATTTCTTCACTTCAGACTTGATGGTGCTGTGAGCTTTCTTCATGAGGAAAAGGAAGAGAAAAGACTTTCAAAGTTGTGCAACCTTCAAACTAAACCAAGCCTGGCGCTGCTGGATGAACAGCCCTGCCCAAGTCTCCTGGGGAAGCTCTCACTGCCCTCACCATCCTCACTGCTGGTACTTGCAGGCTCTGCCCTGCCTTTCCCAGGAGGATTCCTTCTCCAGAGGGTGGTCAGGCTCTGGCACAGCTGTGCAGAGCAGTGGTGGAGTGCCCATCCCTGGAGGATTTAACACGTGTGGGATGTGGCACTCGAGGACGTGGCTCAGCGATGGCCTCGGCAGCGCCGGGGGAACGGTTGGATTTGATGGCCTTGGAGTGCTTTTCCAGCCTTAAACAACTCAAGGATTCAATGATTCTGTGACTGGCTACTCCTGACTGACCAAGGTGGAGCCATAAAGCTGTGCTGGCAGCGGGAATGAACCCAGGCTCTCCTGGCTTTGACATAAGAGCAGAACAAGCTCCGCCTGCCTGGTCCTGCGAGGGTGATTTCCAGCGCCGCTCCCACATCCTGACATTAATGTGGCTGTTCCAGCAACTCCAAACCCTCCTAAACCCTCCCATCCTTGTTATTCCGACAGCTCCGGGCCTCCTTTTCTTCTTCAAAGCCACAGCCTTTAAATTCCCACCTCCCCTCCACCAACATCCTGCCTGGAATTACCAGAGCTAATCCATCATTGCCAGCACCAAACCAGCATTTTGCTTTCTTGTCCTTCTTGTATCCATAAAGAATCAGGGCAGGGAACGACTCAACAACAACAACAACAACAACAACAACCCAAAAACTCCCCGAGTAAATTACCATTGCAGCTGAGGTTTTACACGCACGCAAGTCAGGACGTTCCAAGTTATGGTTCCCCCTGCAGCTGTAATTCTGGCACACTGCACATATATATTAAGACATTAAAGTTAGCCCCATAAACAGTCATACAAAATACTACAGGCTCACAGGGGGGCCGATCTACGATGGCCAGGGGAGCCATAATTCCTGCTGCCCTGACTCCTGTGCGTGAGTTTCTCCCTCAAAAAAGGAATAAGTCAGCTCTCATTCACTTGTAATTCACAGCTCGGGATGCTGATAGGGAAGGGAAGAAGGGGATTGTTCCTTCTGCTTCTTCTTCATCTTATTCTAAAATTTTTTTCTTTCTTTCTTTCTTTTTTTTTATTGCCCAGGCTGTTGTCTGGCTGCCTGCGATCAATGCTCTCCCTTTGTCTGACTTTGATATATCGGGAGGGATCTCAGATTTCTATTCCCAACCTCTCTCACTCTCCGTAGCTGATCCAGCTCCCCAGCAAGGCACAGGCAGGCAATAGATAAGGGATAGCCTTTGATTGAATTTACTTAATTTATATGGCCGATGGGACACAGGAGGAATATTAAAATACAAATTAGCAGCTTTATATTTCCCAGGCATTGAAATCTCCCCAGCAGATAATGAGCTGCTGGAAGCTTATCTGCCAAGGGTCTCTCCCCAGCCACACCTATTCCCTTTCTCCCGAGATCCTGGAGTAAACATTGGGAAAGTTGAGAACTGGAGAGCTACAGCTGGAGTCCTTAAAGCGACAATAACTCAGGGCAGCAGTTTCAAACAGCTCTGACTCGCTGGGGGAGCTGTCTCTGCCCATTCAGCTGGCCCAGGCTCCCATCCCACGCATCCAAGTGAAGTTCCATTATCCACAGGAGCATCCTCTGGCAGTCCCAGCAACCCAGCGGCCTTCCTCTAACTGGGTAAGATCCTGATTTGGGGTGGGATATTTCATTCTGCTCCTCTCACAGATAAATCAGAGGTTTCTGTAATGCTGTGGTCATCTTTGGAAGTCGCAGGTGGGAGGGTGGAGACTTTCTTTCGGAAAAGGAGCAGTTGTGGTGCAGTGGGATGGGAAAGGTCCCCATGGACATGTTTTCCTCCTGGTTGCCCTGTGGGGCGTAATTAGGGATGCAGGGATACCCTGGGAAAGCTCCTGCAATGTTAAATTGTCCTTCCAGTGGAGATCTTTAGCTAGAGATCTGAACAAGAAACGTGCCAGTAGGAAATGCCTCCAGATAAACAAAACCAACCAATAAACTCAGCCTGGAGGTCAAACTGGCCCTGACCTTTAAGCTGCAAAGGACCCTTCCCAAGCCAGGGTCTTGAACTCAAACAGAAGTGAAGAAATACTCTCTGATGAGATTCTCAGGAGATTTTGAAGCCAGGGCAATGAGCACCTGGTTTCTGAGCACCCAGGGCAGCAGCTGCTCTGGAGGCTCCCGGGACAATTCCCTCCCTTTGGCAGAAGGCATCGGTTACAGGAGAAGCTGATCTGCTGCATGGGGGATCAGGCACAGCCAGAGCCTGGCTGGGCTGCTGAGGGAAGGGCAGGTGATATTCCCCACCAGGAAATGGTGCCTAAGAGCAGGGAGTATCCTCCTCTTCCCAGCTCCTCCCCATGCCAGGACCTGGTGCTGGAGCAGAGGAGGAGGAGGAGGAGGAGTGGGCTTGGCACATTCCCAGAAAAGTGGATCCAGAGCTGCCGACCAACAGGGAAGAGATGCGGTCTGAGTGATGCTGACTGAGCCTGTCCTCTCTGGGAGATCCCTCCCGGCACACAAACGGCTCAGGCTCCTCCCTGGATGAGAACTAAGGAACAGTTCTGCAGGAATATTCTGTTTTCCTTGGTTTCCCACTGGAGAGCCGAAAAGCTGGGATGTGATTGAGATGAAGATTTCCCTCGCTTTCCAGGCAGGAATTTACCTGCTTCCCACTGCCACCAAGTCCATCCTGGATGTTTCAGTGGAGACTTGATGTTGTTTCCGAGGGCACCGACACCTTTAATCCTGGTTTGGAGCAGAAGGATCTGGCTTTACCCAATCCTGCTTGGCAAAGACGTGACTTCCAACCAACCTCCCAACTCTGACGAGTACACTCCTTTCCCAGTGCCACGAAACAGCTGGATAACTGGGATGCTCTTTCTCCATTAAAGAGCAGTCTGATCCTCTGACTTTGCTTCCCATTAGAAAGTAAAATGACCCAGGGAGTGACAAAATTACACTGTCAAAAACAAGACAGTCACTTTGAAAATCAATAATCCCCCGAGGTGTTACTGTGAGTTAACAGCTCTCTCAGGCCCCAAGCACAGAGCTGGGATTAATGCTGTTCTTGCCACCTTCCCCACCAACATCCCCGCCGCTGCTGCTCCTCGAGAAGCCCTCTGACATGGAATTCCACTTAAAGCGGTGCAAAGGATGAATTTTTCAGTTCGGTGACCAAATGAAAAATTGTCGAGAGAGATGAGAAAAAGAGAGAAGAGAAATGTGCTACAGGCCATCCTACACGCTTTATGCAAGGCGAACCCAAAATACAATCTTTTTCGTTTGGCATGATTTGACAGTTACTGACTCCCACTCCTTTATTTCCACCCTGCTCACATCCCATTTCTCAGGCTCTTCACGCTCGTACCAGTGCATGTGGTGTGCCTGCTGCAGAAAATCAGCTCTTCCTGCTCTCCAGACTACATAACACAGCGATAGGACAAGAGGACACGGCCTCGAGTTGTACCAGGGGAAATTCAGATTGGATGGTAGGAAAAAAGTCCTCACTAAACCCTCACAGGGTTGTCAAGCCCTGGCACAGCTGCCCAGGGCACTGGTGGAGTTACCACGCCTGGAGGGATTGAAGAGATGTGCGGATGTGGCACTTGTGGATGTGGGGGAATGGTTGGGCTCAATGATCTTAAAGTCTCCAACCTAAAGGATTTGATGATTTGTTTGTTAAAAGCAGCACTGGAGGAAAAGTGTTACCTCAGAGCAAAAATCAGGTTTGTGCAATGCTGGCAGAAGCTGTTGAAGCCTCTGCTTCGCTTTCCTGCCCCTCAGACAAAATTATTGCACTCACTGAGCTGAACCCAGACTGGGCCAATCCACCCCACAGCTCTGGAAATGCCCTTTCCAGCAGGTTTTAAAACAACCCAGAAGTGATTAACACCCAGCAGACGGTTGGTTTAAAGAGGGACAAAACATCTGGGAAGACTGGTGAACATCCAGAGGTCTGGAGGTCCCCTCCAGATGCGTGCCTGGATTTTCCAGCAGTTATAGAAACACAACAGCCTGGAGAGGGCAGGTTGGGAGTGAAACATATCCGAGCTGCCTGGAATCCCCCTTGCATTTCTGGATGGCTCAAACCCCAGCACTCACAGCTGGTGTCACTGAGGGCACTGCAGGTGTTTCAGGAGGTGACACTCGGCACTGGGAATATTTCCCACTCCTGGGAGTGGGCTTTTACCTGCTGGGACAGCAATGGGGTTTCTCCTGCCGAGCCCTGAGCCAGGACAGAGAGGGCAGCACAGGCACAGGGCTCCTGTGGGGCCGTTCTTGATGTGCAGCACAAACCCAAGGTCCCGAGCAGCTGTTGCCAGTGAAGCTCCTGCTGCATTTTCACGGAGTCTGAGTGTCAGAGCTGCCATCCTGTCCAAATCCTGGGCTGAGATAATGAGCTGCTGCCTAAATCCCTCTTCAGAGATGGATCAGTCACATTTTGCTCCAGGATATCCACGCCAGCCCTCATCTTCCTGCACGGACATTCCTGGCACGGGAAGCACAGTGGGAAAATGAGCAAGGTAAAAAATGCAGAGGATTGTATTTCCTCAGTCACCACCAGGCAAGCCCCAAAATTAATATTCCCTGCCCTTATCCACACTCCAGCCTGGCCTCACCAGGAAAATACCCCAGGATGAGAGATGGGAAGCCAAAATTTCTGCACCAGCTGCACGGATCTGTGATACCACAGCATCCAGGGGCTCTGGGGCTGCAGGAAGGTCCGAGTGAAATTACACATTAGTCTCATTTTCTTCCCTGTCTTGAGCAAAAAAAATTGTCCAAAAGGGTCTTTCCTCCTCCCCCTGTGACCAAGGCAACAACCAGAGAACATCTCCTGCCTTGGACTCCTTATTAGTTTAATTAGATGATTTTCTGCATGATTTATCCTGAACGCTGCAATTGCACAATCAAATCACAGATCAGTTGACAACTTCATTTAAAAAATTAGTGTTTAGCAGCTTTGTGGGCTCTAAAAGCTCTGAGGACATCTGTCAGCAGTGACCCCTTCTGATAGAGACAAACAGTGCCAGACCCTGTCCCCACCTCCTGTCCTGCCTGCAAGCTGGCACGCTGGAGAAACCCTGGAGAACAAAAAAAAAAAAACAGGCCTGGGGGTTTTTTGGCATCTGCCAAAGCTGCCCGTGCTCGGCCTCCCCCCTGAGATGTCAGTGCCCAACTGTGAGTGAGTGTCAGGAGGGAACAGATCCCGCTGTTCCCGGGGGGCTCCGTGTTCCCAACGGATTTGCAGCAGGGCCCCGCGCTGCTGCTGAGCTGTGTGGGAGTCGGTGCCCGCTGGGAAGCTGCCACCCCTGCTCAGAGTGGCACTAAAATTGGAGCCCCTGCGCTGCCCATCCCGGGACACGTGGGTGTGATGGAGGGAGGGAAGGAGGGAGGGATGCCGTGGATGGAGCAGCTGGAGAACCCGAAGCTGAGCACGGGAGCTCTCGGTGGTGGATTTCCCAAATCCCAGGCCTCCTGCAGGAGGTGTTGATCTGCAGGCTGGGTTTGGATGAGCTCAGCACAGCAAGTCTGGAGTTTCCTCTGCTTGGCAGGCTGGCAGGAATCACTCCCAGAATGGGGCAGGGCAGCAGTGCCCACTGATGGGGACAGTGGTGCCAACAGAGCCACTTGGGCAGCTCCTGCAGGGACTGGTGGGAGAAGATGAGAGATTTACCCATCAATTCCTGCAGGTTTGGGGAGGCAGAAACATCCTGTGCCTTTGAGCAGGGACTGCACAAACTGTGCCTTGGCTCTAAAGAAACAAGACCTGGCTTTGTGCTGCGGTTACCCAGAGAGCCAGGCTCTCCAGGCTGGGAGGTGTGAGGGTGGACATCTGATCCTCGAGGTGACCCAGAGCCAAGGGGATTCCTCTGTTCAGGCTGAGGCAGTGACACCCATCCTGAGGGATCCTTTCCAAGGGGACTGTCCAGCCCAGGTGACACCATGATGACAACAAAGCATCTTTCCTCTAAAGAAACAGGAGCCAGACCCAGCTTCTCCTCCTGGCTCTGTCCTGTGGTTGCCCAGAGAGCCAGGCTCTCCAGGCTGGAGGGTGTGAGGGCAGACATTTCATCCTTGAGGTGACCCAGAGCCAAGGGGATTCCCCTGAATCCTCCATGTTCAGGCTGAGGCAGTGACACCCATCCTGAGGGATCCTTTCCAAGGGGACTGTCCAGCCTGGGTGACACCACAATGACCACAAAGAATCCTGCACCCTCCGAGACCTCCAGAAAGCCGAGCTCAGACCTCGTGAAGGCGCTCAGGAATCAGCCTCCATCGCACATCTTCAGCAGCCTGAGACAACTGATTAGAACGAGCTGCACTAATTAGACTGTTTTAATTCAAAGGCCAGCAGGCTAGGAGAAATGTGAACCAAGGGAACCTTTGGGAGGCAGCTGCTGGGATTTGCAGCCACTGTAATTCCTCCAAGTTGCCCACTGGTGAGTCCTTTAGCAAATGTCTCCTGTCCCACCTCTCTCCCCACAAGGAAACCTTGGCCAGGAAGGACGAGGAAGGACAGAACCCCCATTCCTCCATCCTCCAGCAGCCCCTCTGGGCCAGGGAATGACAGCTGTTTCCAGTCAAACGAGCCTCCTTCTCTCGTTCCCTCTTCCGACGCTTGCTTCAGCTGTTATTCAATTGCACAGATGAAAGAAACAACTCAGGAAGGAGCTAATTAGAGGAAGACAATGCAGCAGATGAACTGAGGTGGAACCAGGAAAGGAGGTGGTGGAGGGTAGAGAAGGGAATGGGAAGCCTGAGAGGAGCAGCAAATACACGGAGCCAGTCCAAAGGGACCATTAAAAACAGCACTTAACAGTCAGGTGCCCCTCCCAGAATTCCTAGAAACTTGGGAAACAGCAGGATTTGCCACCCATCTCCTGGTTGTGCCAGCCTTTCCAGCCCTGGGAGCTCCAGGAGAAACGGCTGATCCCCTTGGGGCCTGAGTTCCCCTTCTTGTAAAAATGCAGGTCCATTCCTGCTTGTGCTCAGGAACGATCAGCGATGGAAACATCTCAAGATGTGCAGACCAAAGGGACGCCAGAAGAACACATCAGACAGAAGAACACTTCAGCAGACCAAGTCCAGACCAAGTCTCCTTGGAAAGTTGCTATTTGGAGCCTTGGGAAGGCATGCAGGAGAACAGGTAGCTAGGACAAGGATGAGGAGTCCAAGAGATCCTTTAGGTGACCTTTTGGCCAAACCACAGTCCGTGGAACTCCGGTGATTGACTCCAGCCCTACCTTGGCTCTCTGGCACATCCAGAAATCCAAACCTAGAATTCCCAGCTGTGGAAGGGCAGGTACTGGCCTGTCACACCAGCTCCTTCCCCTCAGGGGCACCATCTCCTGTGTCCCACACTTCTCTTCATTACCAAAATCTCCCAAAGACACCATTGATGATGGAAAACCATCGGAGAGGCAATTAGAAAGAAGTTAAAGTGAATTACATATGCAGGGTTTATTTTCTGTTTTCTGCTAAGGCTGCTGCCAATTATTGTGCAATTAGGCTGCCTTCATTAGCAAATGAGATTAAAATTAACATCGTTAATTACTTGTTCTGTTAAACAGAGGGAAGCAGGCATTTAAGGGGAAGATGCAGGGAAGGTTGTGCTTGGAGCAGATGGAGCAATGTTCTCCAGCCCTGTTCCTTCACAGGCCACTCCGGGTTATTCGCTGTGGGCTAATACAGAGATTAAATTCACACCACCAAGGCAAGGCCTTGCAGGAACATGGCACAGGTAGCTCAGAAAATCACCCTCACACGGCACAGAACAAAAGCTGATGGGCACAGGGAGCAGCCACAGGATTGCTCCCACCTGGGGCTAGAGGAAGCCTCTCACGGTTGCTGTAGGAATTTCTGATGGGACTGGCACCGCCAGCGATGGGGAAATGCAGCAAGAAGAGCTGGTGTTATTCATGGCAATGTGTTCTTGGCCTGGACATTCAGTGGACCCTGAAGAAGACTCTCCTGGGCTCACAGGCTGGACAGGGGGGCCCAGGAGGAGCAGCAGAGCTCCAAAGTGCTGGTGGTGCCTTCACAAGCCGACTCAGTGGTACAGCTCGCTGCAAAATTTGGATGCTGAGTAAGTCCAAAGTGATGCCACTGAGCTGTGAGGTCACACTTTGAGGTTCCTGGATCCCAGGGCTGCAAAGGACCTCAGGAAGTCCCCCAGCCCAGCCTGCTGTCCCCATACAGAGCTGGCGTGGCCGGACCATCGTCCCCTGCTGTCTCTCTAGGCCACTCTTGCAGCTCCAAGGCAGGCCCTGCCCCTTCTGACACTTTCTGCCCAACATTTTGCTTTCTTTTCCTTTGGGAAGGCTCCTCTAAGTGTTTCATCAGAACTGCAGTTGCCCAGTGCTAGCTGACTGCTCCATGGACATGGAAAAGTGATTCTTCCCATTCTGTTTGCATCAGCCTTTTTCACATTTCAGAACTATTCCAGTCATGCTTGAATTCCTCTTCTTTGGACTAAACCATCCCAGTTTACTCAATTTTCCTCTTCAGCCCATGCCTGCCAATCTTCAGCCAGTCCTCCTTGCTCTGGACTATCTTCCAATGCTTTGCAACTTTCTGGATGAGTTGTGCCCAAAACTGGATCCAGAACCCAGCTGAGCTCTCCGTGGCCCTGGGCAAAGCAGGAACTCCATTTTATGTGTCCTGCTGGGGGTGCTTCTGTCTACACTCTCCTGTTTGTCATTTTCCACAGCAACTTGGCATCTCTCATCCACTCCCTGAGCAAGAAAAGAGCCCCAGACTGTCCTGCAGGATTGCCTTTCTGCCTCTTGCATGAGAACAGTTCATTATGCCTGCCTAGATGGAAAATCCTGTACTTATCTCTATTAAATTGCATCTAATTTTTTCCAAACCATTTCTCCAATTTGTCAAAATCATTTTGAGAGAGCTAGACAGATTGAAAAGGTCCCTTGGAAAACATGGAGTGCAGTGAGCAGCCCTGAATTTCATCCTGAGCCTTGCCAGGCTGAGGTTTCCCTTGGATCTGTGCCCCTCTCACCTCGCTCGGCAACACCTAAAAGCAAAACGTGGCCCCTGTGAGGGCCATTGTCACAAGCTGAGCCTCTTCAAAGCAAGCAGATGTGCAAATAATGTCCCAAACACCAGGAAAGGCACTGCTGTGGCTGCAGAACCCCTGCTCAGGCTGCTCTCTGTCCACGCCAGAGTGCTTGCAGGGCACTGCAACACCACTCACCAGCTCCGAGCAAACCCCAAGACTCCAAAACTGGATCAAAGCCTTAGGAAATGGACTCAGCTGCACTCCTGCCCTGCTGCAGTGGTTACCTGGCAGCCTGTGAGCTGCTCCCTGTGCTAATGGACTCACTTTTCTCTGTAGCACAGGTAGCAGCCAGGGCTGAGAGCCTCTCTGGGTAAGGCTCAGACAAAGCAGGGTGAGTTTTTATTAGATCTGCTTTGGAGCACACAAACCTTTGCATTGAGAATAAGAGCATCAGGCTGCAAGTGAATGAAAGCTGAGGTCACTTATTGTCTGTCCCCTTTGCTGCATCTCCCTTTGCTCTAAAAATACCAGGTGCCCCTTGGCCACAGGTCAGAACTCCCATGAGCAGGAGCAGCCTGGCTGGAACAGACTCCGCTGATGCTGAGGGAGCACAGAGGACTCGACCTCTTCCCTGTTGTGTTTGGATCTCTGGCTGATCTCCCAGGAGCCACTTCCCCTCTCTCTGAGCTTCTCACCTGCACAGGAGTTGCAGCAGTTGTGAGCAGCACCGCTGGCAGCAGTGACAGCAGGGCCCAAGCTCAGCACATACGGGCTGTGCCCCTCGCTGGTGCATCTGAATGCACCCCGTGTTTTGCTGTCCTGACAGCTCTCTGAAGCTGGGAGGAGAAATCTTCCCATCTCTGCAGCTGGAAAACTCTGTCAGAAGGAGATTTAACAATGTACCCATGGTTAGTCATGAGCAGGAGGCCGCTTGGGGAACTAATACTATTTCTTACTCAGGGGAGATTTTCAGTGCTGATGATCTGTAAAATGTTTGCCTTGAATTTCCTTTAGACCCGGCATGGAGCAGTATCTTATTCCAAAGCTGTGTTTAAGGATGGCCATGAACTTTATTAGGTGTGAGCCCTTCAGTGAGGAAAGCAATGGGATTGTGAGCAATGCAATACCTCGTGCATAGCAAGCAGGCAGCTGGCTCTGAGGAGAGTTTCCTCGTGCAGACCTCATCAAAAAATGAAATGAGAAAATAAGTAGACAGGACCAGGCAGGGAATTCTTCTGCCTTTGTGCCCCAAGGGGAGTATATCCAAATTAATAGGCCTTTTCCAGTGCTAATGGCTCAGTGAAGATGTGGGAGTCACAGGCCACGCCGTCAGCTGGTGTAAATCAGTGTGTACCTGCAGAGAGAGCTGGAACATTCATTTACATTCCTCTGAGCCAGCCCACCTTCCCAGAGCACCAGGATAAGCCAAAACCAGCTCAGGAGTCCCTGGATCTCAGCTGGCTCCCTGTGGGAGGAGTGCACATGGATAGGGATGCTCTTCTAAAGCCACCCAGTGTGGAAAGATCCTGAGCAACGCCAAATCACCCAGCACTGGCATTTCCATGCTCCTCTTCCAGGCTCAGCAGTTCCCTGGAGATGAGCTGAAAGGAGGCTGGCAGAGAGGAGAAGTGGTGTGATGGGATCAGCTGGAAGGGACTGGGAAAAGGTGCAGAGGGACCCTGAGGTGTGCACAGAGCAGGAAAAGGGGGATGGGAGAGGGAGACAACGAGAGATAAACAGGTGAGACGGAGTTTTCCTGTCAGCCTCCTCCGTGAGGGCAGATTTATCCGCCTCCTTCCTCTGGAAAATTCATTAGGCTTTTGTGCCTCCCTCCTCTCCCTGCCAACGTGCTCCAGCTTTGCCCAGGAACAAACCAGTAATTCACATCCAAGCTCTCTCCTTTTCCAACACCCGTGGAACAACAAAGCATCCTCCCACCCCAGCTCTGCTCCTGCTGATGGGCACCAGCACCCTGGGAAAAGGCAGATATTCCTGCAGGAATCTGCAGACAAACAGCAGCAATCCTCTGGTGACCGCTCAGCTTGGTGTGAGAGCTGACCCATGGATGAGCAGCTCCCCTGGGAATACGAGGGAAGGGGCTCCAGGAGCAGGGTCAGCTTAATTTATCCATAACTCAAGGCAAAGGATATTGAAGTGGCCTGTCGCAGCGTTCCTTAATTTGCCAAGGAACTGGCTAAGGAAAGAGATAAGAAATGAGGGCTGAGATCTTAAAAGAAGCCATTAGGCAAACACAGAAGCAAAGAGCAGCTGAAATGCATGTTTGTGCACCGATAAGATTCTGAACATTTCTTTCAGCACCTGACAGCCAGAGGTATCAACAAGGTAGACAGATTAAATTCCTTTAGGCATTAATTAAAAGGATTCTGATGAGGAAAGAAATGAAGGCCCAAACACCGAGCAGAAACAACTGTTATTTTTTCCTCAGAGAATGTTTAGCTGCAAGCAAGTGCTGTGGGGGGAAGGAAAGGCTTGTGTGGGATGCAGATGGGAGATGTGGGAACACATCTCCAAAGGGTAAGGGCCACAAGTGAGCTGGAACAAAAGTCGTGGGATGGCTCTGCTGGTGGTGAAACAGCAATGAAGAGAGAGGAAAAGAAGCTGACCACTGTGGGCAGCCTGCAAAAGTGGGAACGTGGAAAAGGCAGAGAAATCCCAAAGATTCCTGTGGCCACAGTCTGAGATTCCCAAGGCCAAAGAGAGTTGAGTACAGCATCACCTGTGGGCAGCTGCTCTGTGGGAAGACCTGGAGGAAGGGCACAAGCACAGACAGAGGGATGGGAACTGCTGGGCTCTCTCAGCGCTGTGTGTGCAGGGCTCGGGAGAAAGGACAAAAACCTGCTCAGGAATCCTCATCTGCTGCTAGAACCGGCAGTGAGGGGTCTGTGTGAGCCCTGTGCATGGCTGCCCAAGCAGGGAGGTGTGGGGCAGTGTCCTGAACACACCTCCAGGCACTGCTCCTCCCTGCCTGCACATGCAGAGAGCTGAGAGGAGGAACAGCCTTGTGAACCACACACGAGGTCAGGGACTGGCAGGGCCTGGCAGACTCCTGGTCCCACCAGGTAGGAGGGAGGATTTGAGGTGAGTTGTTTGCCACAGCTTCCCTCCCTAATGAAATAAAAGTGCCCTTCTTCCCTTCATCCTAATCCTTTCCTTTTCCAATCTAATCTGACCTCCTGCAGTACCAGGAGCTCTCTGGACCCTGCATGGAAGCAAACAGGACTTCCCACACCTGAATGATTTGTGGGTGACAGATTCATCATTCCAGCTGCTGCAGTGGCACAGGAGAGTGGCAATTTCACCTCTGTGACACCCGTGTGGGGCGAGTGCTGCTCCAAGAGAACCCCCAGCTCCCGTGGAATGTGCTGGTCCGGGTTTAGCTGCGATCCCGTTTCCTCTGGAAGACACATCCAGCTGAATCCAGACAGATTCCACCCACCACAAGGCAGCACAGCTGACGTCTTGTGGCAGTCCCTCGAGGACACGTCTCCAGAAAAAGAATCACACAGCTGCACATCTCAGCTCCCAAAGTCACCACTTCTCTCCCTGTTTGGTTTTTCCCCCCTCCTCTTTTTCTCTCAGTTGCTTTATTTACATCCTTTTCCTCCCAGCAGGTTGATGGAGCAGCGAATGCTTCGTGCCAGGGAGGGTTGGGTCGGCAAAATCCTCACTCAGGACACGCTGGAGTGGCTCAGGAAGAGGTTTGGAAAAGCCACGGTCCCATCGTGATGCAGCTGCCGTGTGCGAGGGATTAAACACCGACTTGGAAGTTCAGGGGAGTGAAATGTCAGCTCAGGGGTTGATTTCATTCACCTGACATTCCCGTTAATAACAATGCCTAATTAGAAAGGCTTTTAAGCATCCGTTACATTAATTTAACGTGAAAATCTCATGAAGCTTTATTGGAATTTTTTTTCTCCCTGTAAAATTAACCCTGCAGGCTTGTTACACATGTTTTCATTAGGGACTGTGAGCAGTGGGGATCGTTGATGAATTAGAATCAGCCCCTTAGTCTTTGAGTTTAACTTCGTATTTCAAGTTCTTTTATGCTGATAAAGCCCTAATTTGATCCCCCCCACCCCTCCATTAATTTAAAACGTGCCACAGCCTCCTCACACTGTGGCTGAAGGCTGCAAACCCGAATTTACTGCTGCCAATTCCCATGCAAAGCAGATGAAAGCCTGGAGTTCAGAGCCTTTGGTAGCAGCTGGTGCTAATTCTGGTGTGCAGCCCTGCTCTGCTCCGTGGAGCGCGTGCCTCTCACATGGCTGTTTTCCACACTTCCAGCTGCCAAGTCGTCTTTCAGGGAGCTGGAAAGCCACCACAGGCTTTCCTCTTTATTATTTTATTATTATTATTATTATTTTATTCCTTTATTATTTAATTATTATTATTTATTATTTCATTATTATTAATATTCTACTATTGTTTTATTATGTTATTCTTTTATTATGCTATTCTTTTTATTTTACTATTTTTATTTTACTATTTTCGTTTCATTATTTTTAATTATTTTATTATTTTATTTTGATTATGCTATTATTTTATGACGTTATCATGTTATGTTATCATTTTGTCATTTTATCCTTTCATTTTATTTCCCTTTCCAAGGGTGACAGCTGCCACCTCAGCCAGCGCTGAGGCTCGTACCATTAAGGGCACAAAGTGCTGCAGCAGGAAATATCCCAGGGACATTTAGGGGAACAGCAGAGGCTTTTAGGGGATCACAGGGCTCAGCAGAGGGAGGGCCTGGCACTCCTCATGGCCACGCTCCCAAAGTGGCTGCAATTACGTGTGGCTGGGCCAGGGGCCCGAGGGACAAGGGTAACGTGAGTCCCCTTTGAAGGCTTTTCCATCCCTTTGGAGAACAGCCTGAGCTATTTCCAGCACTGGGATTCATTAAACTGTGTCACTACGTCAGCATTTGGGCTTCCATTGAACTTCCCAGCTTGGGAGAACACAGAGAGATTTTAATGATGGATCCGCTCGGGGACTGGAGGGGGGAAAGCTGAAGGAACAGGAACAAAAATATTTGACTGGCATAAATCCATGGAATTGTTTGACATCCGGTGGAAACCTGACACGAAGCCAAGTCCCCTGTCACACGGACGTGTCACTGAAATTGAGCCTAAATGGCTAAAGAATCACACTGGCACATTAATGGAGCAGAACATGCACACCCCTTGTTCTCCTGCAGCCCACCACGGGATGGTTTCCCTCCTTACATTTCACACAGCTGCAGCTTCCCCAGATCTACAATTCCCAGCTGATTTCACCCCTCTCCATGGCAAAGTACCCTGCTGCTTAATGCACCAGATGTAAGAATATTTCCTGATAACCACAGAGACTTCTCCTCTTATTAAGGCTTTCCCTTGAGTCCCTGCACATTAATATTACCCATCTGTGGTATTTATTCTCTCGCAATATGCAGACACTTATCCTGTCCCTCGTAGTTGTTACTCTGCCAAGCTGTACATAATCAGATGTTTCGAATCTCTCCTCGTTTGTCAGACCCTTTGAACTCGCTGTAGCTCCAATAACGTCGTTGAACTTCCCAAATTTGCCAGTGCCCATCTCCTAGGGAGGTGTGCAGGATGGAGAGCAGGGTCCCAGCTGTGTCACAGAGGAAGGGAGCATGACCCTGTGCCTGCAGTGCCCTCAGCCTTCCTCTGCAGCCACAGCACAGCTCAACTTTCCCCCTCTCTAATCCCCAGATCCCTTCTGATCATCTTCTGGCTCGCAAGTCCTCCAAGGCTCTGCTGAAGATGATGGAGATCTTTTCTGCCAGCTCGGTGCCCTGCTCCCTCCCTCCTACCACTCGTCTCACAGATCAAGTTATTAACTGAGAGCGCGATTGGCAGGCAGGGGAGAGACACGGATAGGGAATGAAAGGCACACACGGAATTTGTATGCAAGTTTAGCTCCTCTGCTCACTGTGGCATTGGCATCGCCTCAGAAACTAGTTCAGTTTGCTCCCTGCTGAGAATTTGTTTCTGGAAACCTGTCCTGCCTAATTTCCTAGACTTCCCAAAGCTATATCCTTTGAAAAAAAAGGCTCCTCAGCTTCCTTCTCTAACTGCCCTCAACTAAAGAGCTTTTCCTTGATCCTTCCCAGCTGCTCAGAACCTGCTGCCTGTGTTAACCCATTTCTTGCTGGCAGAGGCAAAATCCACCCTCTGCTCTGCATGGGAGCAGCCTCGGGCCAGGACCATCACATCTGATGTGAAACCTCTGCTTGGATTAATGGGATTTCAGCTGGGTAAGATCTGGATGCGAATTTTTATTAGGAGGCTCTTGGCATCTGCTGAGAAAATTTTGGTACCCTCTCCCCAAACTGGTCAAAGCCACCAGGACTGCAGCTCTGTCTTTTACAGGGGCTATAAAAGGATCAAGAGCAGTCTGGAAATTCTGCTGTTAGAACAGTTTTGGAATGTAGGACTGGATAAAAAGCACTGCAGCTCGGGCTGCCTGGGTTTCCCTGTCATTTCCATCCTGCTCGTGCTGCTGTCTCTCATCCCTGCTGTGGATGCTCTGTGCTGAGATTTCTTAGAGGCTGAATCTCACCACCTGAGCTGCCAACACCTTATCTCAGCAGCTCAGCCAGGCACGGGGACTCGGCACAGGTGATGAAGGCTGAGATGTGGCTGCTAATTGCGTTCGTGCTGCTTTTCCATAGGATGGCGGGGCCCGAGAAGTGACAGACTAAAACAAGCTTAAACCTAAAAAAAACCCCCTGACCCACAGACTACCTAACAAGTCTTCAGTGATTTGGAAAGGGAAAGGAAACCTATTTCTGAGTATTTTCCCCAAATCAAGGAAGAAAAGAAGTGTAAGAGCATGTCAGAAGCAAAAGATGCTGAGAGGTGAGGGAGTAGCAATAATCCAGAGGCTGAGCTTCTCCGGCGGGATACAAAGCTCTGTGTTCAAGCCCTGCCTGCAGAACAGGGCTGCTGGCACCACGGCAGGACAGATCCCCCTCGGAGGGCAGGAACTGGCTGAGCAGAACCTCCACTCACCAACAACAGGGCTGGGAGGGCGGCCATCCCTCCGAGATCCCACAGGGCCAAGCAGGGCGGCCATCCCTCCGAGATCCCACAGGGCCAAGCAGGGCGGCCATCCCTCTGAGATCCCACAGGGCCAAGCAGGGCTGGCGTTGAGGGAGACAAAAAGGCCCTTCGGTGCCTGCCTGCCGAGGGGCTGGAGGTGCCCAGGTGAGGGGTCAGTGCTGCGGGGAGGGTGCGGAGCCGTGAGGGGCTG
>VZRR01014001.1:121411-155807 GCA_013398015.1 Oreocharis arfaki | reverse complement strand
GTGAGGGGCCGTGAGGGGCTGCGAGGGGCCATGAGGGGGTGTGAGGGACCGTGAGGGGCTGCGAGGGGCCGTGAGGGGCCGTGAGGGGCCGTGAGGGGCTGCGAGGGTCCGTGAGGGGCCGTGAGGGGCTGCGAGGGGCTGCGAGGGGCTGGTGGCAGCTCCTCGAGCTCGTCAGCGAGCACAGCGGCAGCGCCGGCCCGGCCCAGCTCAGGCCTGTCTTCTCGCAGCAGGCTGGCCGGGGATTTACATAATAACGGGCCTATTTTAACTCTGCTTCATTGGCTCCTGACAAGATACAATATTTTTGATTAAACAGCTTCCCAGGAAGGAGCCTCTGCCTTAAACCGCCCGCACTTTCTCTGACCCCATGCGATCTCATTAGGGGCCCCCTCAGACACGTCTGATGGCGTCTGAAATTCCTCTTTTCCTCCTTGCTCTAAACGAGCTCTCCAGGGTAGGGCAGGGCCCTGCTCAGCACCGTGCTGTGTCCAGCCCCCAGCGGGCCATTCCATCAGCGCTTCTGCCTCTCCAGCCCCGTCAGTCCTGAGAGGCTTTTATCCAGCTGCTTCCCTCCCTCCCTCACTCCTCCTCCTTTCTTCCCCTATCAGTCCTCGAGCTGCCTTTTCAGTTTCTCTGGATCTCACACCATCTGTCTCTCTCCTTGCTGCTGTCTTTTTTTTTTTTTCTCCCTCCTCAACTGACCAGCCCAACAGAGAGAGATAAATCTCCCAAGCCAAGGAGACCACGTCCTCCATATATATTTGTGTGACAGTCACATGCTGCGGCGACAAAGATAAAAGGCAGCAGCGAGCTCGACAGAGAGATTCAGTAACAGCACAGAGTTAGACTGATAGGAACAAGGCAAATGGATAGTTCTGATTTTAGTAGATTATTGACTGCACAACAGAGGCAAGAAAAAAAGGCTTCCCAGCAGCGTGGCTCAGAGAGCAACTCTTCCCAGCGCAGCCCAGGCCAACAAAAGGAGTGAAATATGAGAGGGAGCACTCGCTGGCGTGGCTGCCAGTGCCATCGACTGCGTGAGGAATGGGCCTCCCTGCCGGATGAACCGCGTGGAATATGGATGGAAAAAGGTGAGATCTGCTTTCAGCTGAGCCTGAAGCGAGCTAGGCTCTGCAGAGAATTGGGGCACACTCCCACGGAGCTCCCCTGTTACATTTGGGCACCAGAGGAAGATTCCTGTCTCTCAGAAGAGTTCTGCTGGCGCGGGGATAGCACAGAGCTGTGCGGGATGCTGGGTGGTGTTTGTCCCCAGCCTGACTCTAAATGCAGGGCATGTCTGATCCATGGCTGATCCTCTGCAGTGGACACATCCTCGCTGCTCTTTAGCCTGTTTAATGTTGGGAACTGAAAATCTATGGCGTGTGCACATGGTGCCCAGAGGAATCTGGGTCAGGACAAGAAATCATCTTTGGTTCTGGTTCTTTACTGCCCTCAGTAAAGATCCCTCAGTGCAGCTAACGCTGCCTTCCCCCATGATCACATTTTGCACACAGATTATTTCTGCAGGAGAGGCACAAATTGAGATGCAGAGCTCCCCCAGAAGAGTTCACCTGCAAAAACATCCCGGAGAGGCTCACAGGGAAAGCTGGGGGATAAGGGCTGCAAAGGGAGATCAGGTATGAGCCAAAGGAGTGGCAAAAAACCTCAAAATCCCCACCAGGTTTGGAGACTCAAGAGCCAGGAAGATTTTTCTTCTTGTGCTGTCCCCCCCGAGCTTTTCCAGCCACACAGGCCAGACCAGCAGCTCAGCTCCTGCCACATCCCTGGATGTCCCTGAAGCACCTGCAGGACCTGCTGAGAACAGCCAGGAAATCACAGGAGAGGCTTCAAATTCGGGTTGTGCTTCCAACCAGGTTTCCTGACAGGGAATGTCCAGGAAACAGCAGGAGGATGGGGGCTGACCTCCAAACAGAGCAACCAAGCCAGCCCTGAACAGGAGCATCCAGCACAGAGGAGCAAGGATCAAACCACTTCACCGTAAGACCTGCAAGAAGTGGCAGCATTCAGCAGATATGAAAAAACAAAACCGCCAGGGAGCTGCTAAAGCGTCTCTCTGAGAGCCTGGAAACCCGCAGAGGCGGGTTAGGAGTGATGTGGGGCCATTTAGAGCGTTGAACTGGATTAATTGAAACACCAGCAGGTTGAGAAGTTGGGATGGGGGCATGAATATGGGGTGTGAAGGATATTTCATCTCTCTGCGCTTAATTTCAGCCAATTAGCACCCATCCAGGGAAGGGGGAGAGCTGTTAAGTGCTGAATAACAAGGGTGTGAGCTCAAGTGTGAAGAGGTACATGCAGGAACAGAGAGTCCCTTTCAGCAGCATCCCTGTCAATATTCAGAGCTGGAAAAACACCGTGAAATTATTTTTCCTGCATTCTGGGGAAGGAAGGAAATCTTACAGTACAAACACACTAATGGGCTACGCCGGGATCTGAAGGAGGATTGGGGAGGTATTAGAGCAGGCTGCATTAGGGGGAGGGAAAAAAGAGCAAGAAAAGAGACGGGATTTTCAGGGAGATTTCATCCAAATCGATTAAGTGAGAACTGTAAAGGGGCAGCATTCCGTGGGGATGGAGCTGGTAATTGGCCCACGCAAGCCCAAACAGAGAAAAGCACTCAGGCTGGAAGGGGAGCACGTGGCTGCCAGGTTTCCTTCAGTCAGGAGCCAGGAGAGACCGCGGGGAGAAAAGTTTCTCCTGTGCTAATCCTCTGCACAAATCTGTGAAGCCCCACTTCTCTTCCTCCTCATCCCTCCTTAAAAATCCCTGCTGCTGCAGTGCTGGAAAACACAGCAGGAGCAGGATTATCCCAGGTACCAGATCCCGGTGTCCCATGCGGGGTTCCTTGTGTCCCCTTGCCTGTCATCCCAGACTGGGATGGGAACAGACTTCATGTCCCAAATGTGCTCCAGGTGGAGGGTTCAGGCCCCCGAGGGGAGGGGAGGGGAGGGAAGGCAGCACACGAGGTCTCGGCAGCCTCTGCCTCAAACAGAATGGGGAATGAAAAACAGGGACCGGGGTGAGAGCGGCTCCAGAGGGAACAGACCCCACACAAGGGCTGTGGCAGCATCAGAGAGACACTGTCACTCAAATCCGGCATGTTTTGGATGTGTTCCCTCAGGGAAAGCAAAGGAACTGCTCATTTCTGGGGTTTTTTCCCCTCTTTTTAGAAAAGAAAGGCAAACTCAGAGCAAGAGAGGGGGAAAAAAGCATCTGAAATGACCAAATCCAGTTTTTAAAATGGACTTTTTTGGGAAAAAACCTGTGAGTCAGGGGGATTCATTAAAAGCAGCTCCTGACTGCTCTCAAATAACCCCAGTGGACAAACTTCACACTAAGATGGGATGGGGTGAGGAAGCTGCTCCTGGAAAATGTTTCCTCTGTCTCTGTGGGTTCACAGTAACACTAACTCAGCTCACAGCTCAAGAGCTGGACAAGATTAGAATCATAAGGGGAAAAAAAATCTTCATTCTCACTTGTTTATTCTCGATGTAAAAATGCTCTGGAAAGTGCAAACCAGACTTGGAGTCACCTCCTGCTGTCCAGGTGGATCCAGCAGCAGCTCCATGGGGATCCTGATCCTGCCCTGCTGTCCTGGAGAACAGGGAGGGCTCTCCTGGCAGGACCAGGGCTGAATTTTGGCACTTCTGGCTCTAAAATCTCCCTGGGCTGACTGTGGAAAAAAGCACTATTTTCACATGTACCATTTCTGTCAAGTGTTTCCAAAACCAGGTGATAGAATGTTTGGAAATTATTAATGGGTGTTTTAATGAATGACTAATCAATGCTTGCAGATTACTGTAAAGCCCAACCAGTCAATAGGTTGCTTATAATATTCTGTAATACCTTCTTCCTGACATGCTTATAATCACCTGCAAAATTATGCTCCTCGTGTCTTTAATGCCTATTAATCATTTATTAATCTTTTATAAGCCACTTGCAAATGAAAGCGGAATATAAACCGTGAGATCCCTTCCGTTCTGCCAGCTGTAAGCACCAGGTTTTGGGGGGTTTAGGGAAGGATCCATCAAGCAGAGACATGATTTGAGCCCAGTCCTAAGTCTTTGTGGCTTTCTGGGCCACGGGTAATTCGCTACCTTGGGCAGGATTTGAGGGACAGCAGGACTGGCAAGGGCAGCTTGAGAGTTTTGTGGTTCAGGTGATGTCAAAGTGGTGCTGGGAAAAGATGAAATTGTCACGTCCACAAAAAGCTTCACGGAGAAAATCCTCGTGGGGAGAGAGAGGGAGGAATTAACTTCAAGGCTTAAAGCAAAGAAAGGGAAAAAAATCTCCTCTGTGTAAGGACAGAGGATTGAAGCAAATGGATCACAGGTAGGGGAAAATAACTGAAAATTGGTTCGGGTAATCACAGGAAAATCAAAAGATGCTCCAACATAAAGTATGAGAAAAAGAACTGGTAGCACAACACAGCTATTTCTCCTCTCAGACAGGACCCATTTTTATCAAAATATCTCAGTATTTGTGGGATCACACCAGGGTCACTGGAGCCAGGAGAAGCTCCATCAGCAGATCCCAGAGCTGACAGCCAGAGGCTGCCATGGAATTCTCTCCCCAGTTACTGACAACGGCAATTACTCACAACAACCCCCTTTTAAACCACTTTTGGGGAGGAGCTCTGCAGGATGAGCTATGACAGGACCATCACAACCACCTGAGGCACTCAGAACCTCTCTGAGCAGTCCCTCTCCCATTCCGTGTCCTCGGAGCACACAGAGCCAGCGGCTGCAGGATCAATCAGGTGATTTCTCCCAACAGCCCAGTGCTGAGGGTTTAAGCAGTGCCTGAGCTGTAAATCTGCCCAGCCCAGCCCCTTCTCCCCTGTCTGCTCAGGGACAGCTTTGCCTTTTGGCTGTTCCTTGTTCTGCCAGCACCCAGCACTGCCCGGCCCACCGAGGTGGGACCACTCAGGGCACCTGGGAGGGCTGGAGGAGCCTCAGGGAAGGCAGTGACACAGGAAAATCACTTGAGGGGCAGGAGAAGCAATGAGCCTGGGTTCATGTGGCTCCCCTGTGCAGATTTCCCAGGGTCTAATAACAGGGCTTCACCCCAAAGACTCCTTTTCCTCAACCTTTTCCTTTCCCCGCTGTCCATTTTCACCCAGCACGTGGGAATTTCACATCTCCGAGCTCTTCAGCTCTTTCTCAAACTCGCTTGAAAACAAACAGGTTCTAAAAATTTGCGCACATGCGGTGTGCCAGGCAGACCCACGTGCACACAGAATGGATTGAAATCCCTCCTTTCCTTTGGGAAAAGCCTCCTGCCTGCCCCCAGCCTTGGGGAGCTGTCTCACTTTTCACCAATGCTCTCAAAACTGTGCAAGAAGCCACCAAATCCTCAGATTTCTTGCTGGGCACCAAAAGAGGTTCATGAGGAGGCCCTGGCACAGGTTGCTCAGAGAAGCTGTGGCTGCCCCTGGATCCCTGGAAGTGTCCAAGGCCAGGCTGGATGGGACTTGGAGCAACCTGGGATGGTGGAAGGTGTCCCTGCCCATGGCAGGGGGTGGAACGAGATGAGCTTCAAATTCCCTTCCATCCCAACCCATGCTGTGATTCCATGATGCTGTGATTAAGGAGCTGCCATCCCACGTCACCCCTCCTTCATCCCTGGTTGATGCCCTGATAAATTTGCATTCATTTCACTCCCTCATTTCATGCCCTGCTCCCTTCTCTCCTCAGGGCTGGTTTTGGGTGCTCTGCTGCGTCCCATCCTGAAGACGTGCGCTTGGAGGAGCAAATGCTGCGAGGAGGAGAAGAAATCGGAGCCTAAATTAAAAAGAAAACATAAAAAATAATAAAATACAATCCCCTCGATCAGCGTGCCTGTCATTTTAGCGGCACTAAATACATGAAAATGGGATCTGCACACCAACTTAATTAAATGAGCCAATTGGAAGTTGCTGCCAAGTATTAGTTTAAGGTAGAAAATACACTTATTTTGGAGCTTATGCAGATTGAATTTGTAGGGCCTTGTGGGGAATGCCAAGCATTTCTTTTGGGGGGGAAGACTCACAGTTTGGAAATTTATTGCAGCGATCTGAATTTTGTTTCATTATGAGTGTCAAGCACAATCACAGTTAGAAGAAGTCTCTTGGCTGCTTCCCAGGATACAACATCCCTTGGAAATTGATCTTTTCTTCCCGAGTGCTGCGGAAACAGAGCCGGCTCTGCGTGCCCGGGGGCAGGGGATGTGTTTTTGGCCACCAAGGAGGCGTTCCAGGCTCGGGGAGCATTAAATGGGAACTGATATTTGGTGCCCAGTGTCGCCATGGGTGCTGCTGGCAGCTGCAATGTGATTACTGGAATTCATCACGGATTCCGGGCTTTCCCGAGCCGCAATCAGGACTTAGCTGAGGAGCAGAACAATTGATTTGAAGCTATTTCCATCAATCAAACCGCCCGTTTCAGCTCACCCAGGGCTGTGTCACCTCACTGGCACAGCAGGAGCAGAGGATGCTCCAAGCCGAGGAAAAAAGGTGATTCCAGAGGCAAACCCCTGGAGCTGGACTCAGATTTTTCCCCCGATAAAATGAAACCACTTTGTGTTTTCTGAGACACTTCTTTGACCCAGAATTAAATGAATTATTATTTTTCAGTGATGTATTTTAAGATCTGAGTGTGGTTTTTTAATGGGAATCTAGCAGGCTTTTAAAGACATTGTTCCAAACTGATGAGAGGAAATGTTTCACTTCTCAAATATCAGAAGCTTTGATTTTTTTTTTTTCCTGATGCTTCTTTTCTACCCCACTTTGAAAAGAATAATTTGGAGAAATCAGCGTGGATTCAAACATTTTACTAACGTCTTCATCTGATGTAATTTTTCTCAAATTTCAGTGTTTTGATAACATTTCAAAACTGGGAGGCTGATAGGTCAAAATCAAGGGGAAAAAAATCTCTGCGGTGCTTTTTTCCCTCGTGTTCTTCATTATGTGGCCGTTTGTAATCTTCCCTTGGAGGAAGTTTTGAATGAAAACCTCACTCTGAGCTGCCTGAGACGAGCGAGCAGCGATGCCCCTTTCAGACAGAGAGGAATTAAGGACGGCTCAGCTCCTCGGAGCAGTGCCCAGCCCCACAGGCAGCACGTGGGGAGAGGTTTCTGACACCGATTTGGGCGGATCTGTGCTGTCTGCAGCCGTAGGAACCAGGGAGGCATCTCGGGCACAGCCTTCCCCAGAGCTCCCGAGCACCGTGTCAGGCGGAGGAAATCACACTGACAGTTATTCGGGAGGAATAACTCGCACACTCGGGTCCTGCTCTCGCAGTGTCGCTGCGAGACTCGGCTCAGCTCTGCCCCACTCACATCACACACCCAGAGGTTACAGGGCTCTGCTGCTCCTAATTAATCCCAGCCCTGCTGCCTGGCTGATGCTGTAACGAGCACAGCTCGCTCGGGCTGAGCTCGGTGCCACAGCAGGGTCTCGGTGCCACAGCAGGGTCCCAGTGCCACAGCAGGGTCCCAGTGCCACGGAGTGACGGGGTGGGCTGAGGGTGCTGCAGCCACCAGCCCAGGTAGCACTGGTCACACTGGGGAGGATGGGCTGAGGGTGCTGCAGCCACCAGCCCAGGTAGCACTGGTCACACTGGGGAGGATGGGCTGAGGGTGCTGCAGCCACCAGCCCAGGTAGCACTGGTCACACTGGGGAGGACAGGCTGCTCAGGTCACTGCCAGGAAGCTCAGGGGTGACCCTGCTGCTGAGGGCTCAGAGGGGGCTGTTGGGATGGAGTTTCCAGCAGGGTCCAGGTGAATTATAATGGGACTTGAAAGGTCAAAACTGAGCTCCAGAAACTCCATGGCTGTGCAGGACATGGCAACTGCTGGGGTTTAGCAGAGCTCACTCCATCTTTTCTCTTACTCCTTTCCATGAGGCAGCTGAATTATCCCACTGTGGCAAAGCCAGCTGAGATTTCTGCTGATCTCTGCTCAGGCTGAGCCTGCTCCTCACCTCACTGACAGGAGCTCAGCCCAGGCTGACCCATCCTCCCCTAACCTGCTAAAAAACCCACAGAGCAAGGAAGTCTGGCCTCACAGGGATGTTGGGAAGGCCAGCAGCAGGGCCAGGGAGAGTGGTCAGCAGCCAGGCTGGGCTGTTGGGCTGGATGTGCATCACACACAGAGCTGGCTCAGCCAGGAACCAGCCACCCAGCACAGGGACACAGTGTCCAGCTGCCCTCCCACTGCTCACCACCGGCTGAGTGTTCTCCAGCTCTCTCCCTTTTTATCTCACAGTGCTCTGTCACACCATCTATTCATGCTGCAGGATCCAGTTTATAAAGGAATAGAAGGAATTTCCATCTGTGACATCTCCTTGTCCCTTTGCTCCAATCCATCTCTCCTCCATGGTGGGTGGGAATTATCAGGCTAAACACAGACTTCATGTTTACCCTGCTCAAGTCACCTTGGGAATCTCCAAAGCACTGCTGGCCCTGCTGGCAGAGACAGGAGAGTGATGTTTCTCCTCTAAAGTGGGCACCAGCAGCTGGGCACATGAATCAAAGTGCCCACGTTTCTCTCCAGAGCACCCAGGGAGAGTGAGAAGATGGATCTCTCATCTCCTCTCCTCTCCTCCCAGCTCTCTGCCAGTCCTCTCTTCCCCTCTTTGCCCCTCTTTTCCCTGACTGAGCCCCACCAGAAACACTCTCCCAGCACTGAGACGTTGTTATCTTTATTCCATCACCTGCTGACCCCTCGAGGAAAACCCAACTTCAAGCCAGGTACCAAAGCAGAAGCAGCAGCTTTGAACCCACCTCTGCTGTCTGTGTTTCGTCCAAGCAGCTCAGAGTATTTAACTACTGCTGATGACTGGTTTCTCTGCTTGCCATGGGTGAGTGAGCACCACTGCTCTCTCCAGCCCCACGGAAAACGTGCAGGGAAGCTGTGAGATTGTGCACTGACCTTTCAGCAAACACGCGTGCCAGGAAACACCAGCCAGGCTGCGAATGTTAACCAAGTCACAGCCAGCCCTGCATTTCCTATTACCCCAAAGTCCTTCAGCCCAAATCTCGAGTCCAGCCCTGCATCTGCAATCATTGCTATTCCTGCTCCTTCTCTTCCATGCTGGACTTTTGGGGCTTGTCCAGCCTGGACACGGTGACTTCCTGAGCTGCCTGCTGTCACAGCTGCCACCAGCTCCACCACAGAGGTGACCAGGGCAGAAGACCACAAACCCCCCAGGAAAGCCCATCTACACTGTCCAATGTCACTCAACATCGGGTAGTTGTCCAAGACTCTGCTCTCTTTCCTGGGAAACTTGCCCAAAATCTTCCTTGGATTTTCCCATCCCTGCCTCAGAGAATTAGGTTAACGTGGACCCACATGGACTGCAGAGCATCCCACAGAGGGGAACTGCACAAGACATTTTCCCAGCTCTTGGAGAGCTGCAGACATTCCCCCCACATGTGAGTCATTATGGGATGTACCTCACTGCAGAGTCCCAGTCCATCCCAGGACACATGCAGGTCTCTCCCAAACCTGTCTGTTTCATGTCATACCCATTCCATGCTATATTCCAGTGTCAGGAATTCTATCCCAATGGACTTAATGTAGCCAAGGAGTGGTTTGACATTCACAAAAGAAACAAACCCACTCAGAGTAGAGCTGGCAGTGAATTTTGATGCAGCTTTTTAAACCTCTAGGCAGTTTTGTTTCCCACCTTTCTGCGCTTTGGGTGATCAGATTGGCTGGGAAAAAAAACAGGACCAAAGCTGAGGATGAGATTTTGGAGATGGTTCCCTCATTCAACCTCTTTGTGGCACCTGTTGCTGCTCCCTTTAATTTGTCACAGAGGATGTTTTATTGATGGCATCTCCCCCTTGCAGGCACTCATTGGGATTCCAGGCACTCCTTGGCCCGGCTGAGATCTCAGTCCCAGCCTCCCTCTCATGGCTGGGCCTGACCTTCTCCGTGTGGGATGGAATAACAATCACACAAGGGACAGGAGCTGCTTTCTACAAAGGGTGCATGTGAACTTGGAGAGTTCCCTGCCTCCCCTCTCTGCTCCATCCATCCACGTGTGGCTCCCAGGACATTCCCAGTAAGGAATGCACATGCAGAGCCAGGGCCAGCTCTGCTGACCACAGAACCTGCAGAAAGCCTCGGATCTGGGACACCCAACAATCTCCTGGGAAAACAGAAGCCAACAGCGACTCCCAGCACAGCTCCCAGCCCTGGATCTCCACTCACCAATTAGATTTCCTCCCCCAGCTCGCAGAGGGAAAGGCACAGAGGAAATGCCAGCTGCTGCTGGGCACACCGAACAGACTCGGTGCGTGTGCTTAAAGCACTAATAACTCCCTTCCTGCTGAAGGAGGGAAAAGACTTTCTCTTAATCCCTCCTCGCATCAGTAATCAGAGAGAGGAGCAGATGGTGCCAGAAATGTAGGGATTTGCCCATTAAAATAACTTCAGAGCCAATGACTTAGCACCAGGAAACAAACACCTTCAGGAGAGCCCCGCTCCAGCAGGGCACGGGGGCTGCTGCCATGAGGAAAGGAGAACTGCCTTGGAATGTCCCAGCTCCGAGGAATGATCCAGCCCCATGAATGACCCAGCCCCATGAATGTCTCAGCTCCAAGGAATGATCCAGCCCCAAGGAATGTCCCAGCTCCAAGAAATGTCCCAGCTCCATGAATGTCCCAGCTCCATGAATGTCCCAGCTCCAAGGAATGACCCCACCCCAAGGAATGACCCAGCTCCAAGGCATGACCCAGCTCCAAGGCATGACCCAGCTCCAAGGAATGTCCCAGCTCCAAGGAATGATCCAGCTCCAGGAATGACCCAGCTCCAAGGAATGTCCCAGCTCCAAGGCATGACCCAGCTCCAAGGAATGATCCAGCCTCATGAATGTGCCAGCTCCAAGGAATGATCCAGCCCCAAGGAACGACCCAGCTCCAAGGAATGACCCAGCTCCATCTCCACAGTGAGGCCAGAGCTGTCACCCAGGAATTCCTTGGCCAGCAGAGGTGCCCAGCAAGATTTGCCCTCCTCTGCACAAGGTGCCAGTCCTGTTCTGCCCCTCACTGTCACCAGAAGCCCTGGGAGTCTCCCAGGGGAGCAGTGCCCAGCTCCAAAACTGCTGCTGCCCCTTCCAGAGTCCATTCAGCCCTCGAGAGGAATAAGTAAAAAGACAAAAACCCTTCCAATGATGGATTTCTCTCCTACAATCCCCATGCTAAGCTCTGTACATCAGCGATTTCTCTCTCTTCCAATCAGACACAAGTCATACACTCATTTCTCAGTGGATTTACAAGTTTTTGTCCTAGTTCATTTGTCCAGGAATTACATTCTTCCGCACAGGCTGGCCGAGCAGCTTCCTGCAGGTTCTCCATGGCATTCATAATGCAGAACAGGAGAGTCAGCAGTCACCATACTGCCGACCTTGCAACCTTGCATGGCCAACCCATCTGTTCCTGGACACAAAGCAGTGATGTTTAAATCACACACCCCCCCTCCTGGCTGTGAAGGACAGAGGAACCAGCAGCTCCGGGGGTGAAAACACTTTTGCTATTCAAGGTCTTAATTTCCAGTGGGAGTGCTGCCATCTCCTAAAGCAGCGCTTGAAAAGCAGCATCCTGCAGCCCAGGTAACAGCCTTGCATTCTTCTTTCCTTTTCCCTGACCTCATAAATCTTCCAGGCAAAATTTCCATCCAAATTGCCGCGCTCCCACAAACATTTATGCCGAGTCACACTTGCGCCGAGCCGTGTTGCTCCACAGAAAAGCCCTGCATCCCAAATATTGCATCAGCTCCAGCTCCGGGCCTCCAGAAGGGTGAACGTTGCTTTATTTTTAATTAACTCTTTATATGACATGGCATTTATTTCATTATCTCACTGAATGGCCAATTAGCTCGTCCCAAGGAACGGGACCTAATTAACCAAGACAAGTAAAGTGAACTTCCACAACCTCCCTCTCCTGTAAATAAGTTGCTAATAGTAATTACTCAGTAATAACTACCTCGTTAAAGCTTGGATAAATATTCCTTCTGCCTTTCTTGGATTTATTTTTAAAGAAATCTCCAGTTAATCTCTTTGGATTTTGTTTGTTCCAATGTCTCAGAAATCTGTAGGGTCAAACCACGTTGTTTTCCAGCATCCACAGGTTGGAAGTGGTTGTAGTAACAGCACCTCTCTCTCCATGGGTAACAGGCACTCATGGGGCAGTGAAAGCTTCCCAGTGGCTGAAGAAGAGGAGTTCCAGCCCACGTCTGTGGCCGTGACACCCTCTGGAGAGTCTCACAAGTGCCTCCCTCCCCCAAGCAGCTGAACTCAGCTTCCAGAGTCAGGAACTGCACAGAAAGCAGGAGGTTTCTTTCCGTTCACTTCCTGCCCCCTAAGAGCCTCATTTGGTTGAAATCTGAAAATATCCCTCCTTCCTTTCATTATGATTTTCCTAATTGCATGTTTTCGTTTTGTCAGCAGCAGAGGGATCCCCTTCACCCTTATTGAAATGAGGAGCAGAGCTGGATCTCTGTCAGCTGGGCCATCCCTGCTCTGGGATGTAACTCCAGACCACCCAGCCAGCTGCAGAGGACAGAGGGGAACGAGTGGCTCTCCCTGAGCTGGTGCTTGCAAACAGCTCCTTTCCTTTGATAGTTTTTCCACAGGTACCGTGCTCAGAGCGGTATTTGACACGGTGCCTGATTTGAAACACAGATATGAAGGGTCGTGAGATGAAAGAGAAGCATTCATCTCGCCTGTTGACTCAGCATCACAATAAACTCCATCCCTTGATTGCTTTTGCTCGTGGCTGGAGGTCAGCATTTTCGGGGAGGAATTCTCCAGAAGAAGACATTGTACTGGGAGGGAGCACTGAGGCAGCTGGGAGTGCCAGGATTTTTCCATGCTGGTGCAGAGACACCTGGGAGACATTCCATAAATATTCCTCACCCGTGTCGCACTGAGCACCAGGGTAGTGGGACTCAGAAGAGATCAGCAGAGGCCTTAAGGTCACCTCTGTCTGTGTACACAGGTCTTAAGGAGGCCAAGGAAACAAGATCTGTGATTCTCTAAGTGTTTAGGAAATGGCTGGATGTGCACTCGGTGCGGTGGTTTAGTCGATGCCGTGGTGTTTGGTCAAGGGATGGACCTGATGATCTTGGAGGTCTTTTCCAAACTTAAGAATACCATGATTTTATGATTCTTAGTGGATGTCAAGAAGAAACAAGAGGGAGATCTGTCTAAAACTCTTTTTGGGGTGTACTAGTTTGAAAGCAAACCAGTGAGAGATTCCAAGTCAGAACTGCAATTCAATGGGAAAATTAAGATAAATGCAATAGTACAGAAACACTGCCAGAGTCAGGATATGACCTGACATCCTGTTGGGCAGAGGGGTGGTGGCAGCCCCATTAAGGGGTGGCTGCAGTCCTCCTGAAGTGATGGATGTGGTTCTGTCAAAGCAATGATCCTGTAGAAGGGTCTGGTCTTCCTCTGCAGGTCCAGCGGTGGTTATGTAGCTCTTGTCCTGTGGGAATCCAGTAGATAAGGGCTGGCTGTGGTGGTCCAAACCTCAGATTATATCCAGGTAGGAATGCTTGGTTCATCCCCTGAGTGGAGCATCTCACAATGGGATGATGTAATTTTATGAGTCATGCAGTGAGGTTTGATGGCCCATTAACAGAAGATATCTCCCAGAGGGAGTTATCAGGGATGTGTCATGGAAGAGTGTGGAGGCCGGTGGGCCTGCTGACAGGAGGGAAGAACCCTAAGTGGCACCCCCAGCTTAGGGAGAAAGAAAAGGCCTCTCCCAGGATGCTTTGTACCATTTTGTTGATGTACCCCAGTTCAGCTTCCCCGGTTGGCCCGTTGGCCTCCCCAGCCCTGGTTACCTTACACGTCCCTGATCCAGAAGGTTCTCCCTTCCCTGTTCCCCCCATTGGCCCTCGCTCCCTCGCTGCTCCCTCACAGTTTCCCCATTGGCTCCCATACCCTAGCCCTGCCCATGTACCGCCCTCAGGCCCTCAGATTATTGGTCCCTGATGCTCTCCACCCCCCTATATAACTGTGGACCCTCCCCTGCTGTTTGTCTTCGTCCCTGGACCGTTTCTCGTGTGTGGCTGCAATAAACCTCTCCTGTGGAACCCTACACGAGGACCCTTCCTGCTCTCTTTGCCGCTGACCCATTTTGCAGAAGCCATCTGCTGTGCCTGTGTGTGTGTGAAGGTGTTGGCCCTGCCGAGCGGCTTCCAGCTACTGCAGACGCTTTTGGAAGGTCGTGGCACCCACCATCCGCAAGCTGCCGTGACAGATGAGATAAAGAGCCCTGCCCCACCTGGTCTTAGTAGCTGGTGATAGAATACAGAGTTATGGTCACATCTTACATTGCAACCTAAGACAGGCATCATCTCACCCCTCAGGGATGTGCTGCTGCTGTGCCGCTCCGCTGAGGAGCCCGCGGGACCGAGCACTGCAGGCAGCAGGATCAGCCCCCCTTGGCACAGCTGGAGATGGAGATCCCCGTTTTCCTGGAGCGCTGGAATGTGATCTCAGAGCAGGATCCATGAAGACAGAAAGAAAAGAATGTTGAGGTGATGCCCCTACCTAGCAATGACTGATGACCAAAAGCACTGGCTGTGGACTTGGGCAGAGGCGTGACGGGAGGAGGCACCAACTCCCCTCACCACAACATTTATTTATTATTGTTATTTTGTTATCTATTTTCTCCTGGTGGGAAGCACAGCCATCCACGGGGATGTAGAGCATGTGCCTGCCTGCTGCTGGCATCGCTGGGATGGCAGGGTCGGAGTGAGCAGATCTCTACATATGTTATTTCCTTGTTCTTCAGCTTAATGGGGCGTTCCACTTTATTATTGTATTTTTTTTTTCTAATTTTATAAGACATGTTTCATTAAATCTGAATTATGGCAATTCAGGGAAAGAAATTAGTCCATTAAAATTATAATGAAAACATCTTATAAAAAAAAAGGCTGTCAACTGCCATTTCTGCTCTGCTGGGTGAGGAAATAAGGAGGGGAGAAAAATGTGTTGTCTCCGAGCAGGGGCAGCACCTGGGAAAGCAGGACCTGCTCTGGAACAGAGTCAGTGTCAGGGAGAGCCAAAGGGCTCCAAGGGGTTTTTCCATAAAAAAGTCCATTTCGGGTCATTCAGAAGGGCTGTGAGAATAGAGGAGCATTGTCCTCCATTCCTGGTTGGTCCCACTTCCTTCTGACCAGCTGGACAGCAAAGCCAAGCAGGGAATTCCCGCTTGGATTTCCCTGCTGTGAAGCCCCAGAGAGGCTTGAAATGATGGTGATGGGCACAGGAACTGCAGCTTCCTGGGGTTTTCCAGAAGAGAGAAAGTTTTGTGCTGGAGAACAAGCCCGGGCCCTGCCAGACAAGGGAAGAAGGAATCTCTCCAGAGCCTCATTTAGGAAGGTTTTGCACTTTCCTTGGAACAAATCTCTCTCGCTGTTGTCAGAGACAGCTCCCAGCACCAGGGCCAGGCTCAGGTGATCCCATACAGCGCTTTGTTCCTTCTGTGGCAATGACATTCCCAGAGGAGGAGAGAGATTTTGTCGGAAATAAAGTGGGAAGAAAAATGAACTCCCTTAAGCTGCCTCACTGATGGTGAGATGAGGGTAGCAAAAGAAAAGCCAGCTCTGTTCTCCAGTCCGATTGCTGGGTGATTCCTTCTGCTGCCCTAAACTCCCCACACCCTTGAGCAAAATTGTGCTGCATTTCTGTTTTCAGCAAGGTAGTGAAGGTATTATTGGAGAAAAAAAGCCCCTCTGCCTGCAAGGGGATAAAGGTCAGCTCTGCTGAAATGAAATAGAGCTTGAAACTGCATGTCAATTAGACACACACAAAAGAAAGAAATAAAATTAATCCACTAAACTGCAAAGCTGAGGTAAAGCAACCCTCTAAGATACATAAAAAAAGGAGGTGGGGAGGGGCTGGTAAACAGCAAGAGAAGTGGAGAACAGGATAAAAGAGGTACAGAAAAAGAAATAATGAGTAAAAGAGGAGATGGAGATAAATGGGATATTCATTCTCAAAAAGGGAAAAGCGAATGAAATGAGATTGGGATGAAAGGCAGAATCCAAATAGTCCAAAATACGCCAAACATAAGAAGGGGGAAGGTTTCTTCTTCCCAGATAAGATAATGGTGTTAAGAGCCCAGGAGAGCAGATCTGAGTTTGTAGCAGAGCACAGCGGAGGGGCAGCAGCAGCAGGAGGAGGGGACACCTGCGTGGGGACAGTGCAGAGTGCTTTGCTCCACGGGAGCTCTGAGTCAGACCTGAGGGCAGCTGGGAGGGATCTGAGCCCAGAATGAGCATGGATCCAGCATGGATCTGATTACAGAACTTCAGGGAATGACTGAACAGTGTAGGAGGAGGTTTCAGATGCCACAGAAAAGCTGCTGTTGGGTGACACAGCCCTGCACAGCCCTCCGTCTGTGTATCACACCAACCCGGCTCCAACCTCGAGTCCACCTGAGGTGGACCAAAGACAGCAACCTAAGTAAATCCTTGGATGGACTTTCATTTATTCTGCCCATTTTATCTTTCAAAAATAGCTGCCTGGCCCTGAAAATCTCTCCATGATTTCCTTTGGAGGAGTCTAGAGCAGGATTTGAAGAGGCAAACATTTCACCTGCGTATTTTTTTTCCACCATTTAAAGCGTCCTCCATCCCAGATCCTCCTTTGTTTCTGGACACGGGCCAGGCTGTCTGGAGGTACCTTTGCCCGTGCCTGGATATCCCTCCTCGTGCTTCCACTTTAATTTTACAGTCAGAATTGCTGCTGAGCTGCGGGGCATTCTCTGGGTTTAATGAACATCAGGGGCCTTCGCCTGACGCTTCATTAGTGCTTCCCACAGAGCCGGCCCCACACCGGAGTCATCACGGATTTGTTCCAGGCCTCACTGAAACATTTCCATATGGAGAGGCAGGCAGAGGAGCTGACCCTGAAAACGTGGAGTCCGACATCAAATGCAGAACAGAAGATGGATGCAAGAGCAGATGAATTTGGTAGCATCAGAGCCTGGTGGCTCTGCTGGGGCTGCAGGGATGGAGAGGAGGCCACGTGGCCCACGCTGCCCCCAGATTTCAGATCCCTCACTGAGGCTGTTGCATGAACCCATTGTGTTTCTCAAAGAGCTCCTACCCCTGGCAGCAAAAACCTTCCTGGGTGTATCAGCCGAGCTGGGAGAACTGAGGGCATGAGGGATTCTCTCAGTGACGTCTTAAATGTGGGATTCCACAGGGAAAGACAAAGAGAACACAGCCCTGCCCTGCAAGAGGCAAACGCCTCACTGAGCAGCTCGTTAGGAGAAAAGGAGGTTGATTAAAGCTGGAATCAAAGAAGAGCAATGTGAACGCTGTAAATACATGTGCAGGGTGTCCTGCAGCCTCTCTCTCACAGTCTGGTGCCCCGGGTTTCTGCTCTCCCTCGCCTCTTGTAACAGGAGAGACAGGAACAGGCTGGTTAATAAGGCTGCAGAAAAACAGAGAAACATCTCCAGAGAAAGACACACACTCCCTTTTAACTCATTTCCATATTTTTCTTTCCCCCCCAATGAATTTTGACACTGATCTTTTCCCCTTTTCCTGTTTATCATTTTGGAATAGAAAGCTTCTGCTTTCAAAACAACTTCTCTCTGATTCCCCCCTTTCCTTCTTATTAATCTCCAAACGAGGGAGCGAGCAGGTTCTCAGCTCCTCCAGTGAGGGACACGTTCAGTTCACATTTTCTGATCAAAAGCTGGGAGGTGTTTATCTGATTTCTGTCACACACACTCCCTAGGCCAAGGCATGTCTGGGGAGGTGCATTCATGATGTGTAGCAATGTGTGTTTATTGCAATGGCTTCCTCACCCTTTTTTTTTTAAATTTGATTTTTTTTCTCAGGAAGAACTTTATTCAGCTTTACCCATGGATCAAGCCCTGGATCAACCCCAGGCTCCAGTCAGAGCAGGATGGATGTGTAAGAGGAATTGGCTACAACTGGGTGGGGTGTGGGGAAGCCCTGACCCCCTGTCCCAGGAAACCTGATTTGCAATGGATGCTCTGGCAAGGCAGCATCTCCCAACAAATCAAAACCTGAATCCACAATATTTAACACCCCAAATGCAAAAGCATGACCCATTATTTACTAACTCTGGCCATGTTAATAAAGATAATACATAATTATCCCTGAAATAGTTCAATGCAAAGGTTCCCTCAGCTATAAACATATCACATTTCTCCTCTCTTTGATGGCCTAATTACAAGTATCACCGTCCATCTGAGTTAGAACTAGATTAAGGCTCTGCTTGCATTTAAAGTAGCTGTTAGCATTGCTTAATAGTTAGAGATGACTAATTGGCCATCACACTGGTGATGAATGAAGCTGAGGCACGAGGCAGCGCATGAAAATTACCCGTGATTATTGCCAAAATTCACACTGAGGGATAAAACCCCGTGTACACACAGCCCAGGTGCTGGGTAAACCCCAAGGCTGAGCTGAAACCCCCCGGCAGCACTGGGGAGATGGGTCCATCCTGCAGGCAAGGCTTGGATTTGTGCTTCTCCCCCTGGTCCCACATGCACTGCAGGTGTGACAGGAGCTGCTCCTCACTCTGCAGCCGGGCCCTTCCTCACAAGCAGCACTCAGGAACAATCTTGTCCCATCCCTCAAGCTAAACGTGGTTTATCCAACTCCACGTGGTGCCCATCCCGCCCCTTCCAGGCCCTGGGGGAGCAGCTGTGTGTGGTTCCAGGTGCTGCTTTCCAGGGAAACAGGAAAAACAAGGCCCTGGCTGCATCAGCTCAGTGCTGGGGGTGTCCTGGTGTCAGCAGAGTTCAATTCCTCCCAGCAGCTGTTGCAGTGCCGTGCTTTGGATTCGGGTGTTGATAACACACTGAGGGTTTGGGCTTCTCCTAAGCTGTGTTTATCCTAAATCAAAGACTCCTTTCTGGTCCCCTGCTCTGCCAGTGAGGAGCTCTGCAGAAGAGACTGGGAGGAGGCACAGGTGGGACAGGTGACCCAAAGTGGCTGGAGGGATACTCCACACCACAGAATGTCCTGGCCAGTATAAAAACTGGGGGGAGTAACCCAGAAGGGCCGGGCTGGGTTCACAAGGGGGGTCGGGCACTGGTCAGTGGGTGGTGAGCAATTGCATCGTTCTTCCCTTGCAATTATCATTATTATCATTTACCATTATTACTGCGTTTTCACTTAATTTTCAATTACTAAACTGTTCTTATCTCAACCTACATATTTCACTTTGATTCTGCTCCCCATTCCACTGGCTTGCAGAGGGAGAGGGAGTGCTGCTTAATTTCCAGCTGGGCTTAAACCCTGACAGGGGTCTAAGGATACCCAGGAGGCAGGGACTGGTGAGAGGAGTCTCTTCCTTAACCCAGTGAGCAACTGAATGGAATAACAAGTTAATGGGATAGCAGACTGGGATAACAAGTTAATGGGATAGCAGGCTGGGATAACAAGTTAATGGGGTAACAGGCTGGGAGAAACCAGCCTGCTGCTCCCCACAGCTGTGGGAATCTCCTCTGGGGCAATCCAGGGTGCTGGAGGGGCTTCTGAGGCGATTGTGTGTAGAAGATCCTTCCCCTCAGTTATTAATGATATTTCTGAGGGTGCAGGGAGCTCTCTGAGGGTCAGAGCTCAGCCCACAAAGCCCCTTTGTGCTGAGCCCTCGAGGTGGCTCGGGCTGAGCTCACCCCTGGGCAGTTCTGAAGGCTTTTTTAGCATGACACGTTCACAAGTGCAAGGGGTGCTCAGCAAAGCGCTTCCACAAAGCCTCGTTTCCTTCCTGGGGCGCACGCCAGGAGTTGGGAACAATAAAACACTTCTCTGTCTGACCTACTTTCTCCCCCCCCCTCCCAAACAAGCTTCTTCTCCATCTCCCTCCACTCCCCCATACAAATCTTTCCGATTTAACTTAAAGAACGTGCTAGTGAGGCTAAGAAAAGGCTTTGCTCTTTGCTGGCCTCGTTTTTAGGACACTGATGATTGCAGAAATCCCCGATTAAGGTGGGAAGCTGGGATTGGCCCACTCCATGCAAAAAAGGGAGATAAAGTTTGATCTCTGTAAAGAGCACGAAAACAACAAAATCTTCCCGGGAAATTTCTGAGCTGACTCTTGGTGTGGATGTTCGTGCAGGCAAATCTGGGATGTGTGATAAGAATCCATAGTCTCAGTTTTGCCTACAGGAAGAGGAGTTACCAAAATGCATCACAGGAGGTAAAGTTTCCATGGCAGGGACTTAATTCCTTCAATATGACCAACCAGTGGACACTGATTGATCCTAAACAAGATTATGGAAACTTAGGGGGTTTTCAGTTAATTTTGGGGGGAAAAAAGCCAACTTTTGCTGAGGGACATCCTCACTGTTGGGTTTTGGTACCTTCTCACAGCAAAGCCCAGGTTCATAAGGGGATGAGAAAAAAGGTCAGTTTATTCCTGTAAATATTTCCTGCAGGAGGGTTGGGTTAAAGAGGATCCTGAGGCACATCCAAGCCCTCACATCTATGTGGAGAGCCTTTTGCTGGTGTGTGCCAGGGGGAAAGGAAAATGGGCATGATCTCAGTACCCCTCAGGGCTGCTACAGCCCATGGTAAGTGCTGGCTCACAGGAGATGCTCTACCAGCCCCCAATTGTCTGAAACGTGATAAATCTCAAAAATTACCCTAATGGCAAATGTAAATTTTAAAAATCCCTTGCTTCTCGCAGTCCTGTCATGCATTGCTTGGCAGTCAGCTTGTCCCTGGGATATGAAGAAGCATCTACATTTGTAGGGTGGATGTGGGAGGAAGCTGGCTTACCCAAGAAAATATTGCCCATTTCCCCTTTTATTTCACACATTTAGCCACTGAGATGAAACAAAACCGTGTAGAAAAACTAATTTCATCTGCTGCACAATACCATTATTACCATAATCTGGTATAAAAGGGGAACTTCACAGCACTGGTAAATAGATTATGAGAGTCATTTAAGATCCTAGAACTCGCCGAGAGCCTCACATTTTGCAAACAAGGGATTACAAAACTAATGCCTCCTTCCTGCTAAACCCAGACACTGCAGCTCAGAGTCACCTGAGGAATAATGAAACACCCGAGTGCTCTGATTTGGGGTTTTTTTTTCCCCCCCCCGTTTCTGTTTTTTAAATATTTCTGTCTCTCCACCCCACCCATAGCCTGGAACTGCTTCTTCAATTTAGCAGCAGAACCGCAGGAGGGAACAGAGAAGACTTTGCCTGTTCCCTCCTGCCACCAGTTGCCACTTTGCCGTCCCTGCCTGGCTGTGCAGCGCCCGGGGCTCTCCTGTCTGTCTGTGCAGCGCACGGAGCAGGGGTGCAGCACTGTCAGAAGGTGCCTGCAGCCCAAAGCTGGCAGTAATTAGCAGCAGCCGTGGGCCCCAGCTCCAGGCTGCTCACAGCAGCTGTCAGCCCCACAGCCAGGATCCGCTGCTCTGGCCAGACAGCCCCTCCCAGGACAAGAACCAGGGCTGCAGAACAGGGGGAGAGTTGTGACAAGCGGACGGAGATGTGTAAACACACAAACACCGCTTTATCCAGGGGCTACAGTTTTCCTCGTTCCCTCATAAGGACTGCTCCATTTTTAGCAAAAGCCTTCCCGCAGACACGTTTCTCATTGCCCTTCCAGGATCAGGCTTTATTTTCCTGATCCTTTGTGCTGTGGCCAGGGGATGTTTTCCACACGTCCTTCACTCCACACCCCACAGGCCGTGCTTGGCTGGTACCTTGTACCTCACACTGAGCTCGTGCTTTCCCTACAGCTCTCTCCATCTTTTCCCCAGCTCCACAGGGAATTCTTATAAATCATATTTGGTGCAAGGGTCACTTCCTGACCCGGCTGCCCACAGCCACTCACTGTGTGATGAGGCATTAACGCTTCTGTTCAGGGCTGGTGCCCCGAAGGGCTCCTGAGCTGAAAGAAAACTCCTGTGCACACCAGGGTAACTCTTGGATTAAAAGGAGAAATGAAAACAGCCAGATTTGGGCTTGTTTACAGACTCTGCTCGCTCTGCAGGAGCTTGAAAGCACGACCGCCCGGTGAAGTTAAAACCTTTTGCCTTCAACTCCAAATCCTCCAGGAGGGGCGTGATCTCTAAAAAATTCCCCCTGGAGGTTGCAGAGCAGCACAGGTGAACTCGCTGTTCTGAAGCACCTTTGATGCAGAAATGCAGAGCCCTCCTGGACACCTCAGCACAGGGAGCCATGGGATCCCAGTCATTTGCCTTCCCCGAGCGCTGCTCCCAGTTCATCTTGTGCTGGGGATGAGCTCTGAAGCACCAATCATGCAAAAATCGACTTTATGTTTGAAGGACAAATGCAAAGTCTCTCTTAATGTCCTTTTATAACCCACACTCCATCACACCTGACACAACCACTCCTGTCAAATATTGTAGTTTAAATAGTGCTGTTGGTAAATGATAAATACATTTGGATAACCTTGCACCCTGGAGAGAAGAGGGTGCCCTGGATTTATTGCTACGGTGTTTAATACTGCTTTATTTTGGCCAAAGAGAAATACTGGAGATGTTCATAAAGCTGAACCCTGTAAATCAATAAAGACATTCTTGGCGAATCTGATTTTTAGCTGGGAAAGATTTTAGCTGCATTGCCAAGAGGTGCAGGGGAGTGGAAGCTGTTTTCTCCCAAAATGAAAAGAGCAGGGCATGAAGTGCTTCCCGCTCCGGGTGCCCAGAGGTCGAAGGCTGCTGGCCTGGAATATTGCTGTGAAACCCCTCTGGTGTTCAGAGGCAGCAGGGAAAAGCCCCTGAAGCAGGGGAATCCTTCCAGAACACACCTCTGAGCCGGCCTGAATTCCTCTGTGGGCAGCTCTGGGATTTTCCCACCTCGCAGGGCAGGCTGGCCTCGGCCGTGCAGTTCAGAGGGTGAAAATAAGATTGTAAATGTGATTGACCCAGAGCTGAGCGTGTGATGACCCAGGGAGCAGAGGCTTTGGCAAGTTTGTCCCAAAAAGTAGCAGGGAAGTTCCTGCCTGTGTTCTTACAGCTTGTTTGTGCTGGGCTCTGCCGCGTGCTTCTTTGAACTGCCTCGGTTGTGAAGGTTTGTTGATGAGGTTTTTTTGTTGTTTCTCTAATAAGCTGTGAACTGCAATTTATTCTGTATCACAGAAACGTCTCTGAGAGAAAGACAAGTCAGGCAAAGAATTACTCAGACATACATCCCATCCTGCAGAGAGGAACAATGATCGTGCCAGCGCAGCAGAGGCTGCGGAAAGCTGTAACGAGGCTGCTGGAAACAACAAGAGTAAGGTTGGACGAGCTATAGAAACAAAAGGCAAAGCCTCTGATCAAAGAATCGAATTAGAGACAAGAAAGCAAGAGAGACCTGGCTGACAGTCAAGCAGCCACCCTGTGGGACTCGCAGAACACAATTTAATCTGTCTTTGCTTCAGCTGTCCAGCCATAAAATGGTTGTTGGCCACCTTGCCCAGTCCGTCCAGGGGAGGCTGGGGTCAGACAGCCTCTCATGAGGTGCCTGCACTCTTTCCAGCCTAGTGGATCCTGTATTGCTAGGAAGGTAAATAAAGGTGAAATTCGTGAACACAGGCACGGTGAAATCAAATTTCTAAATTATTTTGGATTTCACTCTTCACTGCCCGGGAGCTGTTGCTGAAGCTTTTTCAACTGTGGAGAGGGTCTGGACCTTTTTCTCCAGCTGAAGGTTGGACCTGGGGCCTTTGAGCCTTAGGAGGTCCCTTTCCTCTTCCTCGCCACTACTTGTGTGAGATTTGTCTGGACATCACCCCTTTTAAGGCCATGACTTCCCCACCAACCAGGGCTGGAATTGGCTGAGATGTGCAGAATTTGGGGAGTCAAAGCACCTGCAGCTGCACAACCCATTTCCAGGGAAAACAAACCCCAAATCAAGCTGGCTGGAGCAAAGCCAAACCAACTGTCTCATCTCAATCAGCAGATCAGTTTCTGTCTGAGCAGTCCTGTCTCCTTTCCCACACAGTTTAAGTCCAAGGGAAATTGTATCAAATGAAAGACAATCTGATTTTGATTTTTCATTCTGTCTCTGTCACCTTTGCTGTCTTAATACCCCAAGGGCCCAGTGGCTGCAGGCTGAGACTGAAATATTTAAATGGCATCTGAAACACAAATATTAACAGGGAGAGGAACTATTCCCTGGAAGAGCTGACCAAAGAGCGGGGCTAATTCTCCATCACTTAGATCCGAACCAGGAGAGCATGGGAGGAACCACAGCTTGTTAGACTCAGTGCAGAGGTCAGTCACTGAGCTTTTCTGAGCTTGAGAAGTGCAAGAGGCCAGAGCAGAGCAGCCCACAGGTTCTTTGTGAGCAGAGAACCCCCAGGACTGACTCTGGCTCAAAAGTCTCTGCTGCACCTGGCACCAGCCCTGGAGAGGGACCTGCAGCACTCTTGGAGGTCATTAAAGCAGAATAAGCATGAGACCCAGGACTAGAATTTCAAGGCAAACCTGCATCATTTACAGCAACACCTCCAGTTTGACCACTGGGGTTTCCAGATAACAAAACAAAAGCCTTTATCATCCTGTGCTCTTAAAAAATTCACCTGGAAGTGAATCCCTCCTGGCTGCCCAGCTTTCCAGGGGTGCAGAACCTTGTTCCCCTGCGATCTCAGGGTGATGGCTCTGCCTGTGACACAGGGATGTCTGGCTGGGCACAGCTGCCACTGCCCAGCTTCCCAGGGCCACAGAACCTTGTTCCCCCACGATCTCAGGGTGATGGCTCTGCCTGTGACATGGGGACATTTGGCCAGGCACAGCTGCCACTGCCCAGCTTTCCAGGGGTGCAGAACCTTGTTCCCATGTGATCTCGGGGTAATGAGCTCTCCCTGTGACATGGAGACATTTGGCTGGGCACAGCTGCCACTGCCCAGCTTTCCAGGGGTGCAGAACCTTGTTCCCCCGTGGTCTCAGGGTGATGGCTCTGCTTGTGACATGGGGACACTCGGTTGGGCACAGCTGCCACTCACAGCCAGGGGCCTGGCACCCCACGTGTTAATGCAGATCCACTGGAGCCCATTCATCGATGCTGATGGGAGTCCACGAGCTCCTTAACCCCTGTCCAGCGCTGTCAGGCTGAATAGATGGCTCGCCCTCGTGTTTGCAGCTTTCACTGCCTTGTCACAAAATATCTCCAGGGGCCAGAGGCCACACCACAGCTCCCATCAATCCAGCTGCGTGCCCTGCCGGGCTGCATTAGCCCTTTCTGTCTCTGTCAGGCTCGGGGAGGCAGGCAGGGATGTTTACTGATATCCCCAGCACAGTCAATCTCGGAGGCAGCTCGGCTCTGTGACCCTCTCTTCACAAATCACGTTGGTTGAAGGCTATAATTATGGGTTATAATTAGAAGTGGAGCTTCATTTCATGGAGGCAGCAACGTGGCAGTTGTCCCCGGAGTCCACCAAGCTGCGAGCTACGGTTCCCCCTCGCTCCCCTCAGCTGCTGCTGCTGGTTTGGGGCACATCAAATGCCTGCTGAACTTGAGGGTGACCTAGAGGATGGTCTTGCTTCAGATGTTGTATCCTCAGCTAAGAAGTCAAGCTCTAAACAGGAATTTAGCCCATCGTTGCACCTACCAGATCTTACAGGACAATGGATTGGATCCACTGGGTCTCAATGATTCTCCCAGGAGGATCCCTCCCTTTTCCTGGCAAATCTATCCAACTCCAAAGAACACCCAGTGCATGCATTTTTACTCCCTTCCCAGATCACAAATTCAAGCAGAAATGAACGTGTTGTAGAGAAAATTCCCATCTCTATGAAGGCATGGAAGATGATCCAGTCTTTGTTATACTTATTGTCCTGAGAGAGGTTTGTTCTACCTCTCAATAACCCTCCAGTAGCCAACAAACTCTAGAGAAGATTCAGGGGCCTCTTCATCTCTTGATCAACCCAAACCTTTTATGTCCTTGTAGATTCCAAAGCCAACCTCTTCTGGACTATCAGCACTATGAAAAGAAAGTATTGCCACGGAGCAAGATTAAAATCCAAAGCAGAGCAGCATAAAAAATACCTGAGAGAAAGGAAACAACACACAAACCTAGTCAGGACTAGTTCCTGCTGCTCTGCACTGCCCAAGTGGCCAGCCCTGTGTCACCAGGGTGCAATGACAGCCCTTGGCAGCCGTTGGGTGCAGGAAATCCTTGGCCTTTTTGCAGACTATGGAAAAAGCCAGCAGGGTCTTTGTATGAGATGACTGCAGGACACAAGGAGTCAAGATCATTTCTCATCAAGTCCAAGAAATGAAGAGCACATTCCAAATTCAATTGGTGTCAACAGGAATTCAGCTCCTATTCAGGCACTCGAAGCAGTGAAACTGCACCAGGAAATTTGCTCTGCAGCCTGGGCAAGGAGCTGATAAAGGTGACACATTCAAGTCTCAAGAAGGGGATGACAATACCACTTCCTATCTGGAAATCTTTGGGGTGTCTTTGGAGAAACACAATGAGAGAAATTCAAAAGAGCACTCACTGTTACCTTGGAGCTGCTTTTACTTTTTGTGCTTCTGAGAAGAAACCACCAAGGGAAGAAACAGAGCCACGACTGCCAGAGTGAGGTTCCCAAGGGCTCTCTCATAAGCACTTGAGTGGTGCCACCTGAAAATGAGAAGAACACGCTGGGAAGAACCAAACCCAGCAAAGGTGTTCCACAAGAGACCTGTCCTGCTCTGATGAAATCATTCCAGCCAGCACTGGCCTCCAATCAAAGGGGAATATTGGAAGCAGCTTCCCAAGCATTTTGTGTGATAATCTGGCTCTCTTTCCCTCACCCTGACAGAGCAGAGACTGGAGAAAATGATGAGGATTTTATAGCTCTCTGCGGTAAGCAGTTAATAACTCTCTGAGGCGATAGATCTGGGCTCCACTGCAGGGCTGGAATAATTCACAATAAAATATGACTTTTCATTTATCACCTTGACACTTAATAAATACTTCCTGGTGAAGCCTGGGGAAGAGGGAGAGAAGGGAGAGGGGGGACAGCCCACACCTGTGGTCACCAGGTGCTTTCAGTGAACGTGGCACATGGGGGAGGATGGTGAGAGACCAACCAGCAAACACAGGCCTGGGAGCTGGTGGGGGAATAGGGTGATGAGACTTCAGCTTAATGGGGAGTTTTTGTTCATGACCATCCTAAGAGGCCCCTTCTGAGCCAGGCTGGGCCTCTGCAGACACTGATGTTTCTGGTACTCGTAACAGTGGATGAAGGGTGCAAATGCTGAGGTGAAATGGTGTGGGGGCCTTTCTCCTCTCTTGTGCTGCCATCACCCCACTGTCCCCACACGAGGAGGGCTGGAGCATCCCGAGATCTCTGTGCTGCTGGCCCTGTGTGCCAAGGTGCTCCTGCAGCTGCCTGTGCTCGGGAACGGAGGTGCCTCACGGACATACATCCTCCTGTCGCTGCAGAGAGGCAGCAAAACATTGTCTGTGTACTTCGGGACAAGAAATAAACCCGAGGCAGAAACTTGTCTGGAGAGAACCAACATCGCTTTGCCTGGGGCAGGCTCGGAGTTCTGCAGCACAAGGGTGAGCCTTGCCAAGAATGAGTCTTTGCTTCCCCTGCAAGCGTGAGGGATTCCCACTGAGGAGCCACCTGAGAGCTGTGACGGGGCCTCCAAACCCCACCTGGCCCCAGAAGGAAGGGGAGCTCACCCTCAGAAAATGTAAAATCAGTGAGCACCTCTGGCAGGAGCTGCTGTTTGCTCCCAGCCCCTCAGAAATTCCCATGGCCTCCCAGGTGAGCGGCAGTGCCCGGGTTTGCTGCATGGGAGAAATCTGCATCCCCTTGGAGTTTCCCTCTGCTGGATTCCCTTTGCCTTGAGCTGTCGGTGGAGACAGCACAGACACCAGCCTTAGTGAACAAACACAGCTCCCCAGGACACACAGAGCCAGGGAGATTGCTGGGAACCAGATCTGCCCGTGGCTCCTTTGCAGTGTCTTTCCACTGCCTCCCATCTTCCTGAACATCTTTTTATCTCCACAGAGGCCACTTCCTTCTCAGTCGTTTGCATCCACACACTCATCATGATCAATGGAAGAGGCTCTTGGCCTCCCCCACCCTGAACAGGCCTTCACACAAAGCCCTGATGGACACAGAGCCCTGGAGATCCCCAGTTCCCTTTTCCCTCCGTGGCTGTGTGCTGGTTTGGATGAAGAGCTCATCCCTACAGCAGGGAGGTGAGAATGTTGCTGTACTGCTCTAAACACTCTGGAAGTGTTTTAGCAACACAGGCAAACAACAAACATCATCCTGTGCACAATATCGACTCAGTTAATTGGCAAGTGAGGTGTTGGACTGGCCTCCTGCTTGGCTTCAATTGTGGATGCACCGAGCTCTGTCTCTGCTCATCACGCTGTCAGTGGGAAAGGCTCCACATAGGGTAATCACAGCCTGCTGCAAACTCGGTGCTCAGGAAAGCTGCAAATCAAAAGAAAATAGCAGACAAATACCGAGGAGAGATGGAAGGAGGGGTGGAGGGGGCCAAACTGGAGAACAAGGGCGAACTCGCAGCCTGCAATTGTAGCTGCTCCTTCTGGGAGCTGGTGGATTCCTGAGGAACTTCTTTGAGTTGGTTTGAGGCTTGTGTTTGGTGGCTATGGGCAGAGCTAGATGAAATGTACAGGAAGGGGAGAGCTGAGAGCTGCAGGAGGGAGTTTCCTTGTTGTTCAGCTGACAGGAGAGGGGACAGCTGGTGCTGGAGTGCAGCAAACTGGAAAAAAAGGGATATTCTGCCACTGCCTTCTCACATAACCTCAGGCAAGTCAAAGGTACTTCCTTTGCCACAGCTGCCACATGGCAAATGAGCACTGTGGACTCTCCTATGCCTCTGCTGCTCTTACTGCTTAAGGACCAGGTTTTCTAAGGCAATTTGCACCCCTGAGGATGCACGTGTGTGCCCAGAAGTATTTAAAATTGTTCTAAGCAATTATGTGCCTAACTCACTTGGGTCTTGTCCCATTTCAGTGCAGCCTCAGGCATCGAAATGCCTCTGCAATTCTGGCCCTTGGACTCTTTGAAGCAGCAAATTGTCTCTTGCTATGAGTGTCTGAATGATTGTGAGTGTCTGTGGACGCACGTACTCACATCGCTGCCTCGGGATGGCACAAGGCACCGAGGAGCTACAGAGGTCCAAAGCTAAAAGCTGTCCCCCAGGAGGTCTCACTTCACAGGTTCTTATTGCAGGTGCAGTATCAGCTCGGCCACAAAGCTGTGGATCTGATTCCCTTCCCACTTTGCACCCAGGCCACGTGAGCCTGTGCCTGTTCCTGCCTCAGGAGCTGGGCAGAGCTGATGGAGGTTGTTGGCTGTCTGGAAGGGGTTCTCAGAGTCACACAGAAGCACGAGGGGAGGAAAATAAACTGGTAACCTCTTCATGAGGTTACCATGAACCTGGAGAGACAAAAAGCTGTTAGAACGGTGGCTGGCAGAGGGGGTTGATGCACCAGCTCCTCGCTTCCCCTGCAGACAGGCACTGAAGTTACAGCAGCCAGGAAATCCCACCCATTCGGAGATCACATCCTTGGTGGAAGTGGTGTCACATCAGAGAAGCACAGGGCACTCTGGCCACTGGGGACAAGGCTGCTCTCCATCATATCGATTCCACTGAACAGCTTTTCCCCAGCTCCAGACGTGCCAGGAAGTGTGGGGGGCTCAGGGCAGAGCAAACTGACCCGCTCAGCTCTGACAGCTGCCTGGGCTTGGCTCTGTTTGCTAGGCAGGCATTTGGACAGGAGTGTCAGCCTTTCTGTTAAGCTCTTGTTCAGAGAGGATGACAAAGAGAAGGGAAAGGCACATGGGTGAGAACAATCCCTAGAGCTGGAGCCAGGCCACGGGGCTGGCAGGTGTATTTCATGTACACATCACTTCCAAACTAGAAAGCTGCAAACTGAATTTGTTAGTACAGGGCTTACTCTGCCTTTGTGTGTGCTGTGTGTAACCCCAGCCCTCAGGTTCGGCTGGGAAACAGACATTTCCATTAGCAGTGCTTAAAACTCACCTCTGTCAGCACTTCCAGTGCACGTCTGGAGGAGTTAACTCCCCATAAAGCACCCACTCCCAGCTGGAACAGAGCACACAAGAGGCGGAGATAGATCTGCCTGAGTCCCATTAGCGCTTAACGTTCTTATCTCTGGGGCCCCGTAGCTGGAAAACACCTCCCCAGCTCCGTGCAGGAGCCAGCATCCTTCCCAGATTTATTCTGCAGACATTTGGCTGGGGATTTTACTTAAGGTTTAACTCGACTGGCAGACGTTGTTTTTCCGGGTGGCTTCTGTTCCAGCTCTAGGTTTCTGTAAAGCAGCTCTGAGATGCATTGGCAGAGCGTGCTGGGTGTTAATTACCAGCTACAAGCACAGCCTCAAATGCAGAAGGATTTTTTCATTCACAATCTGGCATGGAATAACAAGGAGAGCAACAGGTTGTGGAGGAGGGAGTTATCTTCTTACCTGCCTCCAAACTGGATGAGAGTTTGGGAGCCAGGTAGGGAGAGCAGAGTCTGCTTAGTGCCAGGGCAGCAGGGAGGGATGGATTTAGGAGAACACTAAAATTTAGTCAAACTGAACACATTTCATGTGTGTGATCACCTGCTGCAGGATGAGCTGCACGCTGGAGCGCTACAGAAACCCATCCAGGGAATCGGGGATGCTACAAATCCATGCAGAGCCACTGCAGATGTTCCAAGATCCTGGCTCCCCACAGCCCTGCTGGTGCTCAGAGCCCTGTATTTATAGCCCACAGTGCCTACATTCCCTAGATCCACCGCCTGCAGGCCAGGGAAATTTGGGAAGGCTGTACCTCAGATGAACTTCTGTCTGAAGGAGCAGAGGATCCATCCATACAGGGGCGATGTGAGAGCTCAGCCTGGCTCGCAGCAGAGAGGGAGCTGCTCCAATTCCAGGCACAGAGAGGAAGGCGAGGAACAACCACAGCACTTTATCTACCAAATATTTCTGTGTCTCACATGAAATTGGATTTTCTCAGAGGCTGCATCTTCCTCCCAGGAGTCAAGGTTGGGAACATCCTTCTGAGAAGCACCGACGAAGGCGAAGAGAAATGCAGAGATATTTCAGCATCACTGGGGGGGTTTCAAGGCTGCAGCAGAATTTCTCTCTCCTCTCCCTCCTACCCTTATCTCCAAAGCTCTTCATGTCGTGCAGAGCCCAGCACCTTGTGAATCCTGGAGCAGAAAATAAACAGGGAGCAGCGCCAGCAACAGGATTCTTGTTAGAGATCCCTCACGTCCATGTCTTGGAGCAGGCAGAGACAAACCTGGGAGCCTGCCAGCACACGGGGAAGGCTTTCCTTGAGATTCCTGGCTGGATGTTGAACTTCCCCTCCCTTTGCCAGTGTGACTGCTGCCTAGGAGCAGAGAACACACCATTTCTGCCTTCTTCTGGGGAGGTCTCTTCCCGAGGGCAGCAGTGGGGAGAGAGAGGGGGAGAATTAGGTATTTATGTTGGGAAGCCTCACAAAACCTTTGTTCAGGCTGTGGGGAATGAGCCTTCCATGGTCCTGCTGAGCACTCAGAGCTGTTTGACATCTTGGTGCTTAGGGCAGGATTGAGGAGAATGAAACAACGGGCAAAGAACAGGAGCCCCAGAAGGAAATATGGTTTGTGGCTTAGAGCAGTGCCTCAGAAATAACCAGGCTGGGGGAACTTGCGGTGTGTGAGGAGCTGGCCAAGGGAGGAGGCTGAATCCAACCAGCTGAGACAGGGCAGGGAGACAGGCAGAAGGAAACCCCAGCAAAGAGCCCTGAATGATCCACTCCAACCTGCACACGGGAGCCCAAGCAGGATTCAAGCCAGTGCATCACCAAGAAGGGAAACCTTTAGGAAGAAACTTAGCAATTGCTATTAACAATCTGATCTAACTTATCTATTGCTATTAATTAAACGGCCCTCTTCGAGACACAGGTGTTAGAAGATGGAAGGTATCATTTTTTGAGAAGAAATAAACTCACTCCTTGTCCTCAGTGTCTGTTTCTGTGCTGGATTTTTCTCCCTGCAGCTCCAGGTCTCCTGAACTTTGCTGGGGATGCTGCCTATTTTTAACCTGCCTTGGCACTTGTGTTATCGTTCATGTCAGAATGAGGCCAGGTAATAAATATATCTCCCCACCAAAACTTCCCAGATTTTGTTCATTTAGACACTCGAGTGTGAAGCCTACCACACTTGGGGAATGCTCCAGAAGGAATCTCTCAGTCCTGCACTGAGAGCAGACTCCTGGCTCCCGAGCAAGGGGAAGTTTCTGCAGGCACATGGACACCCCGTGTGTGCCACTGCCAGGGAAGCTCCTGCTCCTGAGCAGGACTATTTTTGTCACCTGCACGGGTCTCACTCCAGAGCTGTGCTTCAGGAGCCTCAATATTTATGTGCCATCGATTTGTCAGCTGCCTGGGAACATCTGCTACAGGCAGGAAATCAATCCATGGCATTAGCACAGCCCTGCACCACAGCTTTCCATATTAAAACCTCTCTTGATTTCAAGGCTAAGAGATCTTCCAAGGAAATTCCTGGGGCCTTGTATAATACTTCCCAGCCTGACAAACTAATTGCCCTATAATTCAAACACAATTGCAATCTATATGGGAAGGGATTATATGGAGATGACAGGGGTGACTCTCATTTCCTCTCTTACTTATTCTGAGCATTTTTTTCTGGTAGCAATTCCACTGAAAAAAATAACTCTTGGAAATTATGAACGCCCAAACCCCCACTTCATTAAACCCGTGTTAAACCCACATACAGATCCACAGGCTCCCGAGGAATTGCTCCTCCTGTTGGAGCTCTCCATACAAAAGCCTCCCTGCTCTGCCTGCTGGGAATCCTGCCAGCCCCAGGACTGGGAACTGGTGTAGTAATAAAAATGTAACACGATGTATGGTAAATTATACACGGGATGGGAGCGGGGAGGGAGGTGCTGCCTGTAATTGTCTCTCACCCCTCGCACTGAGCTCCAGCACTGCCTAAAGGTCTCTGGCTGACAAGGACTTGGGAGGAGATGGCTTTGTCTGCTCTGCACCTGCCAGCCTGAGCCTTCCTCGCTCACAGCATCAAATCCCAGCGCAGCAGGGGCTGCCTCGAGCCTTCCATGGGAGGGTTCCCTTGGGAAAAGGCTGGCAGGACCCCCTCCACGCACAGCCCCACCCAGCTGGGAGCACAGAGCAGGCAATTAGCTGTGCCTAGCACAAGGGATGGGTCTCTGCATTGTTATTTACTGCACACGTCAGACCCTCGCAGCTTAATTTGCTTCTTCCATTTGTTCTGCAGGAAAGAGGAGGCTCCAGCACAGTCAGCAATCCTGGAATGAGGACATTTGCCTGCTCCCAAACAGGCAGAGAAGAAGCTAAGGAGGGATTTCAGTCCCTTCCCTCTCCTCCACGCCACAGCTTCTCTCCCCCAGACTCCCTCAGGCTGGCTGGCTCTCATTTTTACAGGCACTGTAACAATACCACATTTGCAGCCATATGGAGAGCAAATTTTTAAAAATCTATAAAAATCTCAGCTGTTTTGTGGGATAGAAAAGAGAATTTCCCTCCTCCAGCCTTCCAGACTGTCCCACAGCCCAACTCTGTGTGCCAAACATCCCTTTTTTCTTTGCCTGCTGACTCCAAGGGCACATCCCACATGGGAGGCTCTGGCCTCCCACATCAGGCACCTTCCCTAGGTTGGCATTCCCACATTTCCTAGGCATTCCCACATTTCCTTGGCATTCCCCTCCTGTGGTGATACCTGGGAGCACTTTGTTGCCAGCACTACCCATATGTGCCCGGAGGTCACAGCTGGCACACGGCAGCCAGGAGAAGCAGGAATGAACTGAGCAGGAAGGAGAGATGAGATCCTGGTACCTGGAGATTTGCAGGGGGATATGAGCAGCTCATTCCTGCCTGGAATTGTGCATTTAATGGCCTGAGGACAGGAGGACACACAAATTTCACAAAGCTCTGCCTGGTGCTGAGGGAGCACCAGGTCTCCCTGAAGGATGTGAAGGGCCTTTAATCAGGTCCCAGAGAGCAAAAGCAAAAACAGAGTATAATTTTTGGAAAAAGACAGATATTTGGGGGTACCTTTTCTCTCCCAAATGTATGAAAGTTCTTTTCTTTTCGTTTCAAAAATGCCAAACCTTTTCATTGCCCCAGTTCCTAAGAAAAATTCACCACTTCACTCCAAGGCTGCTATTTTCAGTTTTCCAGAACAGCCTGTGGAAAGCTACATGGGGTAAAATGTTCTTTTAAATTTCAGTTTTGATTCAAAGGATTTTTGGTTTGCACCCCAAAGATAAAGCTTTACTCTGCTTGGCTCCAACGAGAGCCTGTTCCTTGGTTTTTTCGGGGAAGGAGGGAAGGAGGGAAGGAGGGAAGGAGGGAAGGAGGGAAGGAAGGAAG
>VZRR01014001.1:103869-121355 GCA_013398015.1 Oreocharis arfaki | reverse complement strand
GAAGGAGGGAAGGAGGGAAGGAAGGAGGCAAGGAAGCAAGCAAGGAAGGAAGGAAGGAAGGAAGGAAATAGGAAATTTAGGAAAAGCCATTTCCTCTGGACCTCCATTTTCCTTCCCCATAAAGGAAGGGGAATGGTAATGCTGCCTTACACGGATTTTATGGGATATCTATCGTGCATCCTGTTAGTGGGATTGGGATTGGTCCCTGCTTTTAGATCTCCCCTGGAGAGACCCTAGCGTGGCATCCAGGCTGCCTGGAAACTCTCCATGGAAAGGGCAGGGGTTTGCTCCAGGCTCCTTTTAGTTCATGAGATGGCTCAGCAGGAGGTGCATTTCGGAGCTGGGCACCATTCCCTGCAGGAATGCCTCTCCTCCTTGCCTGGGATGTCAGACACCTGGGAGAGGGGTACACAGAGCCCTCGCTGCCCCGTGCCACCCTCTGGGCCCTGTTAGGGATGGAAGGAGGATGCTGTGCACAAATGAGGAGCTGCTGTGCAGCCCCCCCTGAGGATGACTCTTCCGAGGACAAAGGCCATGAAAGCAGCCACACCACTGGGAGGGAGGAAACGGGAATGAGCCCTGCCAGTTTGGATGGAGACTTTTCCTCACAAGCACCGTGGGGGCCTGGCAGTGCCAGTTAGAGGCAATTCCTCTCTACAGGTCAGGCTCTGGCCCCTGCCCAGCTGTGCCAGCATGGCAGGGCAGCACAGAGGCCCTGCACACTCACAGGCCACCGTCGCCCTTGCATCCCTGCCAGGAACTCCTGCAGCAGGCAGTGATCTGCTCCCCGCTGAGGGGGGACAAGGGCAGCTGCTCCACAAGGCAGAACCCCAGCACATCCCAGCCCGGGCCAGCCGTGAGGAAAGGAACCATCTCCTGCTACAGCAGCACTAAAAATCCTTCACGATTGTTAAAACCACAGGGAAATGAATGTTTTCCCTTTTTTTTACAGCCTCTCATCCTCTCCCCTCCTTCCCTGGCTGGTACAAGGCTGAGCAAAGCCAATTGCAATTAAACGTTTCCTCCCGCTCCTCCGCGAACGGCTGCATTTGTAAACAACAACAGCCACACAAAAAACCTGCAGCTCTCAGCAGAAGCAGCTCAGCTTCCCTCACAAAACATCCCAGGTCTCCAGCAGGAAACGGCTCCTCTGCACATCATCCCGAGCTCTCCCGCGGCACTCCCTCGCCCCTCCAACCCCTTTTCGCCCCAGATTTAGAGCCTGTCAGAGCTAATCGGAGGCAGTGGATGCAGGCAGGGAGACATCCTGGCCTGGAAGCCGTTCTCCTGGAAAAGCACTGCAAACCTGCTACTTTAGATAAATAAACAGCGCATCCCCTGCGAGACATCGTCTGCAAAGCACCAGCGTGCGCTGCCTCCGCTGCCATAATTCCCCATGTCCTTAGTGCCCGACAGCCTCCATAAAGAGCTGGCAGCTTTATGTGCCACTTAAACCCGGCCTATTACGGCAACAAACTTCACTCCACCAGGCTCGGAAGCAAAAGGAGCAGGGTGAGCACCCGGTGCCACCTCACACCCTGCCAGTGGTCCCAGAACAGGGCTTGATCCTCACTGCTGGTTCTGGGGCTCCCCACGAACCCCAGCACAGCTGGGAGAGTGTCCAACCCAGGCTGCACAGTTTATGGACTCCACATATGAGGGATGCTCCCCGTGGGTGGAGGTTTTCCAAGGATAGCCAGACATGGATACCGGAGCAGTGAGCGAGTCTTGCCTCACTGCAGGGCTTGATTGAGCTCAGGCTGCTGTGCCTGAGGGACACGAGGGATGCTGGCTGGATGGCAGCCCTGAAGATAAAGGGGTTGGCCTGCATTTGGGGTGAAACTCGATGAGCTGCACGGATTTACAGGCTGCTCCATGCCAGCTGCAAACACCAGCAGGTCCTGCAATGTGCAGAGGTCTCTGAACAGCAAGGGGAGGAAGGAAACTTGTGGAAATTAATAGTAGGTTAGTAAGTTTGAGTTTGAGTTTGACATGGGTTTTAGCACAGTTTGGTTTTATTTGTGAGAAACGTAGTCGAGAGAAGCAAGAAATTTGAAACAATAGAGGGAGAAAACAGCAACACAGCTGCAGCTGGTGTTTTTTTAGATGCTTGGAATACCTATGTTGTAAATAACTAATAATAGTATGGTGTAGTTAAAATAGCCAATGAATCTATTGTAGTAGTTAAGCAACCAATGGATGAGTAACATGAATGATAAACATACAAAAGTGTATCTGTATGACACTGGCTTTTTGGAATAAGGAGTTTTTGCCTGTACTCGATGCTGGAACTTGTGTGTGTCGTGTCTGCCTCGACTGCGACAGTACCTCAAATCTCCCAAACCCTTCCAGCCTCCCTGTACACAGGCGTGTGCTTAAACACAGTGATTTTTATTTTAGGATACTGAGAAGTGGGTTTTTTCCCCCAAAATTAAAACCTGAAACACAGGGCCAAACCAATTGCCCCAAACTGCTCCGTCCGTTGCATGGGTCAGAGTTTCTGTGACAAAGGCCTGAGTGCTTGTTTTATTTTCAGACAAGTTTGATTTTTAAAAGCTCAGCCACTCAGGAGCAGCCTTCCAGAAAAGCCTAGAGCTCAGCAGCTCCTCTGGATCCACATGGGATGTTCTGGAAGAGCCCAGCACCCAAGCATTCGAAGTCTCTGGAAAAGTTGTCCTTGTTTGGGAGAGGAGAACAGCAGAAAAGCACCTGCCTGGTGCAGGAATGTAATCCTTGTAGCCCAAAAGCAAGGAAAGCTTTAAACCAGAGGGGAAGAAAACCCTCAGTAATATAAGAAAACAGAAAGGGAAAAGCAGGAGAGGGTTGAATAAATTCCACTTTTGGTTTTAGACTTGTAACGCCATAAATGCTACCGAATAAATCACCAACAGAGCAGAGAGCTGAAATAATACAGGGGAAGAGCTGAGTTGCCATCCATCACCCTCCCCCAACACACAATAAACGCTGCATTAGCACAGCCCAGCACACCCAGCACTTTGACATCTCCCTGCCCACGGATTACCCTGCTCCTTGCTCTCCAAAGCCTCTGTTCCTGCCACCTGAGGTCCTCACTCCCACCCAGTCCCAGCCCAGCACGCTGGGCTCTCTCTGCTGTCGCCGCGGTGAGTGCGAACTACAAATTCTGCTATGAAAATAAAGGCCATGGGTGCTGCTGATCCTCTCCCTGAGGGAGGTTGCTGGCAGGTGAGCAGCAGAGCTGGAAATGGCATTTCCGAGCCCCCCCTGCAGCGTTTCAGAGCCCGGACAGCGATGGCTCACTTGGCAAGGTCCAAGAATCCCAGGGTGAGCCGCCTGCCTGGCACCACGAGGGAGCTCAGAGAGGGTGAAGGTGCAGTCGCGGAGCGAGGCCACCCTCACACGGCTTCACACCAACCACGGACAAACTGCAGTGCTGCTGAGGACGTTCAAGATCTTGGGACACAGCAGGAGTGGTGGGAAGCCAGGTTTATCCCAGGAAACCCAAGCCAGCACCTGCCGTGGGTGTTGGCACACAAACCCTGCCTTGCTGGGATGGAAACCGGCCCCAGGCACCACGAACCCGGCTGTGGCTGCAGTGGGACACTTGGGACACCTGGGCCAGGACATCTCCACCACCATCTCCACCCTGACACCACCCTGAGGGGTGAGGATGTGGTGGGAAGCACTTCCTCTGCTCCCTGGATGGCTGGAGCTGGGAATGAGCCCAGCCCACAGCGAACCACGAGGGGCAGGGGTGGGCAGAGGGCAGTGACAGCTTAAGGGACACCTTAAATCCAACTGGGAACAACATTTGCAGGCGTTCTAAAGGTTTGCAACCATCATTGGTGGATTAAATCCATTTCATGAGGAAATACCTTTGCCAGGCCTGAGTGATTGCCCAGAGTAAAGATGGAGAGATGTGAAAATGGGTGATAAATATTAAGAGAGGGAGATGAGAGACATATAATGGAATGTCTGACACAGCCTTAATTACAGCCTTGGATATACTCTGAGAAAATATATTTAGCTGATAGCAGCACTGGGGGTTTGAGGCTTTCTACTACGAGCTTAGGTTAAAATAAACATTTATTTTAAGCATAAGCAAGTCATTCAACTAGTTAGTTTAGAGCTGAGCTAGGTGAATAGCTAACAGTAAATAATCTGCTACATGCATTTATTCAAGTTTCTTTTTAGCCTACATTTCCTAGGAGAACAAAACCAGACCTGTTATTGCTCTGCAGTAGTCATTTCCTCCTAAGAACTCTCAAATTTCCTGCCCAATTTCTCTGAGATTTACCCATAAAGGGCTAAAGGATGCTGTGGTCCTGCAAAATGCTGATGACCCCCACTCCTGGAACAGCTTCCAGAAAACCCAGATTGGGTGGCTTTGAGTTTCCTAAAGTCATCTTTGCTTGTTTATAACTGCCCTAAGACAAGTAACTGCTCCCTCAGGTAGCCCAGCATCGATCTGAGGTGGATTTTGGTCCGGACATCATTTTTGTGGGAGTGTCTCATGGCTCTTTTCCCCTCTTGCCCCTGGCTATTGAAAGGCAGGAATTTTTCAGACTGATCCTTCCTAAATACCCAAATATTTGTCCCCCAAATCCTCTGCTGTTAATTATCCCTACTGCCCGCCACAGCCCTGTGGGGAAAAGGGAGGGATCTCTGAACCAGGCACTTCCAAACAGCTCCTGGAACAGCTCCTCACCCCCTCTGCCTCGGGAAGAGCCTGTGGAGCAGCTCACTTCCCCTCAGAGGATGTGGGATCGCCCTCAGCCCGACACCAGGACACAGAGCTGGGCTCTGTGCAGATGAATTCCCTGAATAATTCATGCAGGATGGATCCTGCTCTGTGGCAGGATGAGGAAGGGCCTCGCTGTGGAAGTGCCCACTCCAGCAGTGTCCATCACAGGGAAGGACTTGTGGACACCCTGTCCATTCCACTTGCTCCAAGGCAGGACTCTGACCCCTCACCCGTTTGTCAGAGCTGTCTGATCTGTTCTGAAACACCTCGGTGACAGAGCTGCCACATTGCCCTTACGTGCCCTCTTCCTGTCGTTCCCGTTGTCGTCTGCTGCCCGGGTCCTCCAGGACTAATGGTGTTTTTCCTGGGGAATGAGTCAATCCATGACAGGCTTTTCAATCCTCTGCTGTGTCAGAAAAGGTCATGCTCAATTCAGCTGCAAATGCCGCTCCCTCTGTGATCTGCTCCAGGCTAGGAGCTCTCACAGCCCCATGGACACCACAAGGCATCACAGACTGGGCCCCAAATACCCAGTTTTTTCAGAATTTCCAGGCTTTTAGAGAGGCCTGGTGAGACCCTTACATCCTCTTCAGACCATCAGAGCAGCAAAGGCAGGGAATTCCGTTCCCTCCTCCTTCCCAAGGTCCCACACCCAGCCCCTCAATGCAACAGGGATTACAAGAGGCTCATTCTTTATTGCAGGCTCATTTTTACACCAGTTGTTTCCAGCCCAAAGAGATCAAGAGGGTGGGATCCCAGTGGCAGATCCAGCTTCCAAGACGAGCCCAGAGCCTGAGGAATCAGCTCATGTGCTCAGCCCAGCCTTCAGCAGGGCCAGTGCCAGCCCAGGCAGTTCTAGAGCAGCCAGAGATGGATTGTGCTGTCACCCGTGCCTCCCACTCCTGGGTGCCACCCAGCAGAGCCCATGTCCTGCTTTGCATAATGCCTGGACTGGGAATATTATCCACCTCACAGATCACTGGGAATGCCCACAGCTCCCCTCTGCAGGGAATGCCAGGGCCAGCCCTGTTCAATCAGCTTCTATAAACAGAACCAAGGAGCAGGGAGTAAGCAGGAGGCAGCCGGGTGTCGTTAGAGGTCAGGGGTTTGTGTGGATGTTTTTCTCCTTTACAAAAGATAAATACATACCATGTTATGCTATGGGTTTTCATCTTGTCAACCTCTCATAAACGAAGCAGGGTCAGGCATTGGGCAGCGCTTGGATGGGAGATCACAAGGGAAACAAAATCCACAGCAGAGAAGGAAGAGAAATATTTGTGACTTGGCTGTTTAGGGAGTAACACTCCTCTCTCTGAGCCAGCCCCGAATCCCCACTGCAGGCAGGGTGAATAAGGCAATCACAGCTGCAGAACTTCCCTGCTCCCTGTGGAATGTGAAACCAGGGTGAGTTGATTCACAGGAATCAAAGGGAGTTAGGAACAAGAATTAAATGGCAGTCGAGCATTTGAGCTCCTTTAAGGAAATACCAGCCTTGATCATAAAATCTCATATCTGTCTCACTCCAACAGGTATTAGCCAAGGGGCAGCTGTTTAATGCTCCACATAAAAGGCATTCTAGCCTACTTCTTCCCTGAAATTTAGGCAGTAATTTTGTTTGAATCCAGCATGTCTGCTCCCCCTACTGAACCGTCCCACGTGCTCAGTGTATGTTTTCCAACAGCTCCCCACACGGTGTTCCTGAGCCGGCTGAATTTCCCCAGTGAGCAAAATGATTTCTATGCTCAGTAGCCCGCAAAGCAGCTCAGAATCTTTCAGATGAAAGGCCCTCATCGAGAAGTGTATAATAAGATTCCATTATTGTATCATTTATTCTCATTATGGCTAATAGCAGTGGTTGTATAAAATGTTCTCCCCGTGATCAGAACCGACTCTCCAGCAAACAGCCCAGCCCTCGGAAGCTGAGGACAAAGGAGGCATCAGGGAATAGGTGCCCAGAGTTCACTCAGCTCCTCTCAGCTCCTTGCACCTCCTGCTTTGAAGATTTTAATTAGAAGCCCACGGAACAGCGTTCCTGGAACAGTTCCAGAGGGATAAAGGACAAGACGACCAGCTGGGACCCTCTGCTCGTGGTGGGCATGAGGCTTTTCAGAAGTGAAATGCAGAAGGAACTCACAAAGGAAGCAGGAGAAGAGGCAGAGTGGAGGTGTGGGCATGCACAGCACAGCCAGCAAGGAAAGGGGAGTGGCTGGGATTCCTCAGGCTCTGGATTTGGGGTTACCCACCAGCAAACAGGGTAGGGAACATCCAGGGTGTGCTGGGGAGTGAGGCAGCACTTCCATGAGAAATGTGTGGGAAAAAGAGGAGTCTGAATTTAGCAGCAGTAAAATAGGGCAGAGAAAACTGGGCAACATAGCATGGAGAGGGAATGCCAAGAGAAAAGAAGGGGGGAAGAGGATGAAAAGCACTGCTAACTCCCGCTGACCTCTGCACAGAGCTGCAGGACTAATTGCCCCAAACAAACACGAGAACTAAAGTAGGGGAGATTTATAAGCAGGAGAGCTCCGAGAAGCAGCTGGTGCCGTGGGGTTTGGATGGGTAATGGGAAGTATTTACAGTGCTGGCAAAGCAGGCTGACAGGCAGGAGAGGCCTAGGCATCATTTAGGGCCAGAAATAAAAGAAATGACAGCTGGAAGATCTCTCACCACCATGAGAGACCCAGAATGAGGGATTTCTGCACCGTTCCCACTCTCTTCCCTGCGTGTCCCAGATGCCGTAACTCCAGTGATTTGTGTTCCATTCAGACACTTGTGGCCCCAAAAATGTCAAACAGTGAAAGGACAAAGAAGAAAACTTCATCCAGGAGCTGGAGAAAACAGATGGGCAGGAAGGCACGGCCGACCTCTGTCATTCCAGGCTGATGGAGAGCAGGGAAAAGATTCACTCTGCTTCTGTGAGAGCAATTAGAGCTGGATTTGATGCTGGAGCCTGGGGATTCTTCAGGCAGTAGCAATGTTTGGAGATGGTCCAGCACAAACAGAAGTCATTTTTCAGATGGAAGGGGATGAAAAAGATATGGGACAGTCGAGATTTGGCTGCAGATGCAAGGGAATAGATAAGATAAAGAGAACAGAGTGGTTCTGTGGTGCCCTGCACTCAGTGAGAACAAGAAAACCAATATCCAGTTTCACTGCTGGAAGTTCATTTTCCGGGAGCATTAAGTGATAGCAAAGAGCATGAGTTGTGTTCTCATTCCAGATCATGGTTTGCCTGCACATGAAAGGGGGAACCATCAGGTTTATCCCTGGGTGATGCAGGAATTCCTTGTCCATTCCTCTTCCCCAGAATCATTCAAAGATGACCCAGTTTCCAAGGCTTTGCTCCAGTTCCAGTAGCCAGCAAAAGGCCCAATTTTTGTGGCATCCCCACTGTTAGACCAGGTGAGATCTGATCTCTGGGGACTGGCAGAAAGAGGAGGATGCTCTGCTCAGCTGACAGGTGCCCTCTTTCCAGGGTGACACATCTGAGCACCTCCGTGGAAATTTAAAATAATCCTTTCAAGATCTTGTCAGAGCTGCTCAGCAGAACTGCTCTGATTAAGAGGCAGTGCTGAACAGCAGCTCCTTTGTCCGTTTGATCACGGCCGCTCCTCAAGTGATGGATGCATTAAATATTTAATGGCCTGGGTGACAGCTCAGGACAGCTCAGCTGCTCCATCAAAATGCTCCTAGAAGGCTCCAGGTACCTTGGAGCAGTCAGCAGGCACAGGAGGGAGCAGTGGGAGGGTTGGCAGCATCCCTGGCTGCTCTCCAGGCTCTGTGGCTGGAGGACCCATGGCTTGCCAGCCAAAAGGCAGGATCTGAGCAGGGTGGGAGGGTTTTAACCAGGATTTACGCCTTTCCAGAATGGACATTGTTGTCTGGGCTGCCACCAAACTGACAAAGGGGTTTTTTGCAGTACTTACCCAGTATTTGTTCCTTTGTGTACATCTCCATATAATCCTGGGCCAGCAGAAACCACTCAGAGGTTGCAAGGCACACAGATGAGCTGGGATGGTAATGCCCAAGTCCCACATGGAGAAATGCAGCAGTGCTCAAGCAGGAAAACACACTCTGGAATGGTCCTGCTGAATCCCAGCTCCACAGGTTGGATGGTGACCTTTAGACAGTGAATCTGGGGGTGCTGAACGTTAGAGAAGTCCAAGAAGAGACCTGGCACAGGTGGAGCTGGGGAGGTTTTATGGCTCTGCAGATCCCTGCAATCCCTTTGGTACCTGCTGTTTGACAGCTGGGATCCTGGATATGGGCTTCTGGCTCTGCCCCAAAAATCGAACAAGCCACAGTGACTGTGGTTACAAACAGGAGCACTTTAATTGCAACAAGGGCCCTGCTAATTTAGCAGAAACCCTTTCAGCTCAGATAACTGCTCTGCTAATGAAATCAGAGCCATCACCACTCCTGGCTTCCCACGGTAAAACCTCTCTCCTTTCCAGGGAGTGAATCTCACCATTGCTTCAGACAGAAGTTTTAATGGGCTTTAGCAGCCTTCAAGAGAAGGTGCTCGAAGGACAAAATAAATCATCTCTCTTACTGTGCTGTCATAAAACCCCCCTGCCCCTTAATATTCTTCTTGCATCACCTTCTTGTTCTGCCACTTCCCTCTTTCAATGCTCAGACTTAAACTTGAAAGAGCAAATCAACCCAGGGGGAATAAAGAAAGACCCCCAAAGTTTCCATTCCTCAGGCCTAGGATTTGGGAGAGCAGAATTGCAACACAACTCTAACCAGTAAACTGCCATGGGGAACCCCCTGGGACAGCTCTCCCTGGAACACTTGGGAAAACAGCTCTTCCTCCTCCTCTTCATGCTCTCTGCTGCTCTGGTGGGACACTGACGGTTGTTTTTAATTGGCTTTGGCAAAGCTTTTAGTCTTGTAGGACTGGGGGGCACAGGGCAGCAGAGATGGCTCCATAACCCTGCTCTGCAGAGGTCATGTCCAGGACAAATCCTTGGAAGGGTCTGGCTGGGCTGTTCCCAGACCTCAAGCACTGCAAGGCACAGGAGAAGCTGCAGCTATCCAGAGCAGTCTACACCAGACTGTAAAAAAGACAAAAATAAGGCAGCAAAGCCACCTCTGCATCCCAGCTTTTCTTAGAGCAATAACAACAGAGCTAAACTGGGTCCCAAGTGTTGGCTCATATTTCCAAACACTTACTAACTATTGCAAGGAACAAGTGCCTCAGGGCTTGGCTGTATTTATGCTTTTGCTTTTCTTTAATAAAAGCTGCATTTATAATGCATGATTAATTGTTTTGCACAAGCCTCCCGTTTATGGGAACCTGTGAAATGTAAGTGATTTTTAATACCACCTCACAGACATCACTCCTTCTTCCCACCCCCATTACCATTAATCCACGTTGGAGAGAGATGTAACATTTGTCACTGCTTTATTATGAAGTGCAATGTTGCAAGTTATTTATGAGCTTGCTATTTATTGAAGTATTTGCTGGTAGTTTTAGCACTTCAACTTAGGGTGAGAATCAGCCACATTTTCCCCACTGCCTGGCAGAACCTTCTGCTGTTTAACCACTTCACTCCCTGTCTCTGGCTGTGCCCCCACAGCAGTCGCCCAGGGAGGTGTTTTAGGGCAGATTCTCACCCCTGTCACCTCCAAGGGACTGGACAAGGAAGTTCAATCCCCTCTTGTTCTCTGTTGGAGGAAGGTGATGGTCGGAAAGGACCCAGAGGCAATGGGCAGAAAAAATATTGTTGCAATAAGAGTGAAGAAAGAACAGGAGCCAGTGCTCAGTGCTCCAGCTGTCCAGGGAGAACAGAAATCATCTCCACTGAAAGGTGTGGAATTATGAGATCCACTGAAGTGTTAGACTGTGGGGTTTAGACATGCAGGATGTGGAGACTGAACAATCTGTTACCTTGCTTTATCCAAGCCACAGAATCTACAGCAATGCTCCCGGTCCACAGCAAACACAGAACGAAACCCGCATTATTCCACAATGAACAGAAGAAATTCATCAGAGTTCAGGCTGATGAGAGACCCCAAGCCTAGGACTGAGCTCAGAGAGGCCTCTTCACTCAAGAGACACAACCCCCAGCAGCTGCTGAGCTGCAGCCACCACTCCCACAGTGGCCGTGGGCAGCCAGAGGGATCCGAGCCGAAAACTCCCCGGAAAGCACAATATTGCCTCAGCTGAGCCCAGCTGCTTTTACATTTGCTTTTATCAACTGCAGCTACCTAAGCAGTCAGCGTTCAGCTCCTGAAATGTCTTGCTGGAAAGTGTTTCCAGCACTTAGCACTTTTGTGCTGTGATCCCTCGCCGAAATGAAAGCCCGTATTTTATTGAGAAGAGCAGACACTTTGCAGGCACAGTTTTCCTCCAGTCTAACACAGCTCCCCGGCACAGGCAGGATGCAGGGATGCTGTTCTGGTCCGGGGTGTGCTGCAGGTACAGCTTTTAAAGGGTGTCAATTAGAAGGGCACAAATTCTGTTCAAAAGGTTTAATAGCCACGGGCAGAAATATTTGAGTGTGTTTCCTCTCTTTCTGTACATTTTTGCTCTAATCCTGCTGTGCCTGTGAGTTCTCCTGTGATATTTCCTGCAACACCTTTGCTGACAGAAAATGCTATTCCTTCTAAACAAGCCAACTTGACTTTCATGAAAATTCCATGTTTTAGGAGAAGCCTGCTGATTGGAAGCATTTAGTAAAAAATCAAAACAAATCGGGGAACTTTGAGGTTTAGCTTCAAACTACCTTTTGTTGTGAATAATTCAGGAGGGGAGGACCCACACTCCCACTGCATTTGTCAGAGCAAAGCAGAGTCACCTGTAATTTCTGAGCACTAAACACCCTGAAATGCTGTTAACAGAGCATTTGGATATTTCCAGGGATTGTTCCAAAGAGAATGCAAGACAGAAAAGTACTCAAAGTCTTTTAACTCCCTTTTAGCAGACTTGTTCCCAGCTGATCCAGCTGACTCCTGGCCCCCCTCCAGAGGGTAAAATGACATAAATCCTCCACTCAGCAGCATTTTATCCTGCACCTCGCACCAGGCCAGGTTCTGCCGATGGGAAGTCAGAGTAATTTCAAAGTCCTCAGAGCTGGTACAGATCTACTGAGGCCTGAGTGAAGAAAGGAGGTGTTTGATGGAGCCTCAGTGGTTGCAGGGCCTCCAGCTGGAGTTCAGGAAAGGGAGTTTTCCAGGGTGAAAGCAAGGAGCAGCTTCTGTGCATCACAGAGTGGGTGTCAGCCCCGCTCTGCTCTTCCAACCCAACACCTTTTCTTCCTCAGTTTCCCTCTCTGCAAACCCTCCTGGTGAAGCATCACTTCAGCCCCCAGGTGTGGCTGAGCTCCAGAGTGGAAGCAGAAGCTCCAGGGCCTCTTCCCACCCCTCCCCAGAGCCCAAAAGGAGGGGCAGGGCGGGGTGCTGCCCCTTGGAGCTTCTATGCACGGACAGACCGGGCTGGCAGGAGCTGTGGAGTGGAGATGGGGTGAGCAGCTTTGCTAAGAACAAGCAGGATAATAAAGCCCACCTTAATGACTGCAGAGGAACACAATCTGACCTCATCTAAATGCAAATTGTGGTGCCTTCTTCCTCCTCTTTTGGGGCAGGTGAGTCGAGGATAACGTGAGGATCACAGCGGCGCATTTGCATTCCAGCAGAGCCGGTAGGAACTTCTCTCTGCTTTGTTCAGTGGCTTAGGCAGTGTTTAAAACACAAAATCCCTTCTGAATAGAAAGCAGCTCCATTTGGCTGCCACCTGTTACGGAATCACCAGAGCCTCGGGAAATTCTCAGCCACCGGCTCCCACACCCTTTGTCAGCAGAGTTTGACTCCTCGTTCTCTGCCATCGGGCTCCATTGGCATGGAAACCAGGCTCTGGTGCTGAGGAATCCGTCTGTTCCTGCTGCTCCCTCCTCACCTGAGGTCAGGCAGTCCTACTTTCAGTGTTTTGGGTGCCTGTGAGTTGAAAGGACCTAAGAAGTTAGAGATTGGGAGAAAAAGATAAGATAAAAGCAAACAGCAGATGTTCTTCTATCTCGGGGTGATTCCCTGCAGAAGCAAACCTCAAGAATCCCAAAAATTGTGTGCCAGGCAATTTTTCTTTCCAAAATTAGAGGTGAAATACAGCAGGATCTGCCCATACAAATAACTACACTCTCCAAGGTTTTGCAGATTTGTGTTCCTATAGGCATTTTCTTACCAACCACAGTAAAATCCACATTCTCCATAAATCTGCACAGCTCCCTTGTCCATCATCTCTCCCAGTTTTTTGGCAGCTACTCCAACTCCTCCTGAGGACCAGTTACCTTGTCCCAAATTCCCCTAGCTTGCTCCTATCTCAACCAGTCTGCAGCTGGATGAAATTTGGGTGAACTTCCAAATTTGAGTCATTCTGCTCTTCCACAGTCTGGCATTAGCCTTGCACAGTGGCCCACAGCTTTCAGGGGAAGAGAGTAAAGAGGAAGTGAGTTGTATCTTTAAAGGAAAAAAGAATGAACATCATATTTTTATGCAAATGGCTTTCAACTCTGAGTAGGGGCAAGAGGGAAAACGGGGGAAGAAATCCATTTAAAAATCTTTCTGCTTCTATTATTTTCTCCTTTATGTTTTTACTGTGGCTTTAGTGGCTCTTTAAAGATGTACTACAAAGCTTTTAATAAAAGCCAGAATGAAAGGCAGAATCCTCTTTAAGATCCTAAATCAGTCTTGCACTACGTGTCTAGACTCACCCGTTACTAATACATTAACTTTTCAGAAGTGAGATATTGTAACGCCCCGTAATCCCTTCAGCTCCTGCTAAATTCCCTGTCAACGAGGGCTCTGTGTTCCTGTTTAGATGGGAAGCAGCAACACTAACAATGGCCCCTTCCAGAGAACATTTAAAAGGCAAGTAGAGCACTGCAGGTACTTTTCATTTGTGCCTCTCATTCATCTGGAGTCCCTTCCACCACTCCGTGAGCACTGAGGGAAGGATTGCTTTGAACTCACTGGACAAAACAAGCAGGAGTTTGGGCGCGGTGCTGGCGTTGGCACTGATCCCACCAAACCCAGGGTTACACTTCTCCAGCAGTGGCCATTCCATCCTCAGCGAGCAGCAGCAATTTCCTCTGGTCACAGCTCCGCAGTTTCTCTTCTCCAGGAATTCAATTTTCAGTGCTTCTGGCTTTCCAAACTGTGAGTCCCCGGCAGCTTTTATCAGCCCCAGCAACATGTTCGACTGTAATTTGCAGTTTGGAGACTTAGCAAGGTTTCTAGTTTGCTTCCAGGCCTGAGTGTAGCATCTACAAATTGTCTCTTGAGAAAAGGTAACAAGCAGTGTCTAAAGGAAGCGTGGATTTGATTTTTTTTTCTTTAAAAGACTCAACATTCTCAGTCCCAAGCAGGAGCTGTGCTGATTTGTTTCCAGTGGAGATGCCAACCTGCTGATTCTTCTGCTGGGGAATGCCAAGGGCAAAACAACAGGTCACCGAGAAATCACTGTGTTTGTCTGGAGCTACAGAAAGAAACTGCTTGTGAACTCGGATCCCCCGAGATGCCAGCTCCGTTCCTGGCCTCCCCACACAACCACAGGCCAATCACTCCATCGCACAAAATTCGGCTCCCCAGCTGTGAAGGGAGGATGAGAAGAGCTTTGTTCCTGCAGGCCCTTGTTTGACGATGCTGTGCAGGCTGCAGCCCCTGTGAGGCACAAACTCTCGCTCTTCCCTTGTAAGTACAACTGCTTGGGGTTTTTTTTCTGAACAACCACCAAATGAATCCATGATCCCAAAGACTTGGGAGAGGTATCTGGAAGTACAGCAGAGTGAGTGTGTTGCTCTCCTGCATTGCCTGCAGCCTTTGGATGCAGGCTCATCTTCTGAGCAACTGCCCCAGCAGGCACAAACCTCAGGAGCCCCAGGCAGGCTGCAGCTAAATTTAGATCCTCTCTTCCGTGCTTCAGCTGGGATTTTCACAGATTGATTTCCCTCCCTCAGAGGGATCCCTTGTTTTCCTGGTTAGTTATTACCCTCCTGCAGGGAGAAAGGGCCCTGTTTGCACTGGGAACACCAGAGAAGCTGCTCTGAGCAAAGCAGAGAATGCCAAGTCCCTCCACCAAAGCATTGAGGCCAGAACCTGCCCTGTGTGTGCCAGGAACCACGTGAAACCATCCCTGGTGCTGCTGAGCCTCTGTGCACAGCGAGGGCAAAGCCAGGAAGAGCAGAAATCCTGACCCAGCCCCTTTTTGTGCCAAGGCCAGCTTTGCCCAGGGTCACACGAGCCATTGGGAGCTCACTCAGGTGTGTAACCCCATCCCCTGCAGCATCACTTTCTGGAGGACTCCAGTTATCAAACCCAAGACTCGGCCCTTGCCAGATCAAAAAAAAAGCTCCATGAAACTGAAACATCTTTGCCCTGGGGCCACTTGATGCTTGCTTAACTGCATCACTCCATTAAGGATGATACAATTTAAGGCTGAAAGTCTGGTTTGCATTAAGATTGATAGCAGCTGGTTAGCCATATTCCTTGGATATTAACAGCAGAGCTTTATCCTGGTGATTTCTCATTGCTCCTAACAAGATGAAGGACTCCAGGCTTAGCAAGCAGGAAACCAAGTTTGACTATTAACAGCAATTAAAGAGTCAAAAAAGAAGCCAAGATCACTCTGCATCAGCAGCCAGACACCCATCAGATGCAACAATTTCCAGGATTCCATGCACACTTTACCCAGGTTCCAACCTAAGCTGTGAAACAACATTTCAAAGACAATTAAAGCATCATAAGCAATCATGTGTGAATATTCCCGAATGCAGCTGCTAAATAAGAAACAATGACAGATCAGCAAAGGAAGAAATCATAGTTTAATCTAATCTTTAATGGGTGTTTATTAACTGAATGATTACCCCAATTTAGGATGAGCCACTTGTTACAGATTGAACTATATCACAGTTTTTGCCATACTGGATCCAAGGCTCATCATTCAACAGGTTTCTGGGCAGTGAAAATGAGATTCATGTACAGACTGACCATGCCTGATCCTGCTGGAACAGCCTATGTTGACTAAATTATCTGGACAGAGGCCACTGGCACAGACTGGAAAGTGGGGGAGCAAACCAAGGAGTCATAGTTAAAAATGGGGGTAATATAAAAGCACTGAAGAAGTGAAAAAAAAATTCATTCAGCCCCATGTTTGGGGGGGAACAGACAGAAATATTTGCAAAAGCACTCCCTGGAGGAAGAGGAATGGCTGTGTCTGAGAGAAGACCAAGGTCTGGTGGGCTGCTGCTGGTGAGAGGTTCGAATTGCTCAGGCTGAGAAGGCAGAGTGGGGCAGGAACTTTTGGGTAGAATTTAGACATATTCACTGTGAGAAATGGTGGAAAATGTCACCTGACAAGCACTGCTGCTGTTCCCTACAGCCATTAAACCAAGGCTGAACACCCTGGTGAAAAAGAGACCAGCTCAGCAGCCCCCACATCTCCCCGGGGGACACAACACCAGGGAGGCCTCCCCTGCCCACCAAACCCCCCAGCTGGAAGAGCTGCAAGCCCACATTAAACAGCAGCAGTCAAACACCTGTGACCACACTCTTACAGCCCAGGATGGCCTTTGGCCTCAGAACTTCAAGCTCCTGCTCAGTGCTGCAGTTGATCAGCTTCAGTTTATCTGCAAAAAGCCCCAGCAGAGGAGTGGCTGCGGCAGGGCTGGCCAGCTCTGGGCCCTGCTCTCTCATCGTGGCCACGAGCATGGGCCTGGCAGAGGATAGATGGCAGCGCTTAACTTCCCATTAGAGGGGGTAAGTGCTCAATAGAAAAAGGGTCTGATCTTACATCCAAAGCCTGCAGGGATAGGGCAGGAATTTAAGTGAAGAGAAAGAGCAGTGTTCACCCACCTTTCATCCTCCTCTAATATGCTCTGTCTTTCCAGACAACTAATTCTGTTCTCTCAGGGATAAGCCAACCTCTTGCTGAGCTATTTTTAATCCTCCTCAGCTACCCAGGTGGACAACTGTATTTGTGGAGAGCTCCCCAGGCAGGCTAAAACACACTCAATTACTGAATCCTCAGGTCTTGGACTCCAGCTCTTGCTTCTCCAGAGGGAAATGTGTCACTGCCTCCTCGGGGCCTGTGGCCTGACACACATTCCTTCTTCCTGGAGCTCACTTCATTAACCAGCAGTACCTACCTCTCACTTTATTGCTTCTTTGGCTTTAAGGGTGTCTAAGCTAAGGGTTTATCAAAGCGGATCATCCACAGCTGGCTCAGTGCTGCAGCAAAACGCTCACTAATGGCCCAGCTGGAATTCAGCTTTTGGTCTCACATCTGCCCAAGTGTCTCTGCACAGAGTCAGTGCCTTTGTGGCATTGCCTTGACATTGGCCCGAGGTCTGAGGTGGGGGCTCAGTTGTGTCCTCTGTGCACAGAACAAAGGTGCTCATTTGCATGAGAAACCACCCACCAGGCCAGGCCAAATATTGTCCTTGTTTTCATTAGGAGATTAATTTGTGCTTGGGAAGAAAAGATTAAAGCGAGTTGTCTTTACTGCCCAGATGGAGGAGGAAGAAAATTGCTTTTGCTGTGTCTCCAGCAGTGGATTCTCCCTCTCCATATCCCAGTGCTGAACCACTAACTCATGGTGCTTGGACACAAACAGGACACCCTGGGATAACAAACAGTCCCAGATGGTTTGTGTCTGCAACATCGCTCATGTCACACCTCGATGGATTGTCTTCCAGTCAGATTTATCTCCCCAAAGCAAACTGGCTAAAAGGTAATATTCTGGGGCATTTTTTCATTAAAAAAAAAAAAA
>VZRR01014001.1:44036-103794 GCA_013398015.1 Oreocharis arfaki | reverse complement strand
ATATTCCTGGGCCTTTTTTCATAAAAAAAAAAAAAAAAGAAAAGTGATTTATATTAGGGGGAGAAGCCTGGAAGGACACCACTTTCTTTTTGCAGTTGTACATCCTGACTGAGGGCTGGTGTTGGTTAAGGCATTGTGGCACCTCATCCAGCACTACAGAAATTGTTATGCCTTTTATAGATGCCTTTACATCTTTTCCTAGTTGGAAAAAATAGGTGATCTGTGCATTTATTTCCAGACAAAGATTTTTTTTGGTAGGTATAACTGCCGAGATCCAAGAGACTCTCCCACCACCAGCCAAGGTGGAGAGGTTTGCATCAATCTGTTGGTCATGGGGGAGCTCATCATAAATGCCAACTTCTGGCACGAGCTACAAGAAGCTTCACCCCAAGGGCAGCACTGTGTGTGATACTGTGACCCCTGGCTTTAATGTGCATATTAACACATCCCACATGTCTTTGGAAAAGGCTGCTGAGCAGCAAAGGACATTTGGAACTGCTGTACAGCAAGACACAGACATTTGCTGCTGTGCGACTTGCAATGCATTCTAATAATCACACAACTAGAGCTGCAATCCACTCACCCTGCCAAAAGGAAGAAGTGAAATGATTTGAGGATTCTCTCTGATGATCCTCACAGATCCCATAAGGTGACACCACCACAGGGCTCCTAAAGCCAGCAGAGGAATGTGGGGTACTCGGGAGTAGCTGTTTGTGTTTGCTAATAAACAATGAACCAGCACAAGCACAGGACAGATATCCAAGGATGGGACCCTCTGCTGCCAGGGAATCACCCTCTGACCTGAGTCCTCAGCCTAGACACCTCCTAGGAAAAGAGGAGGAAAATCAGAGCTCCATGTGAGCGTCTAGGAAAGGAATTTATTGCCAGGTGCTTTCCTGAGCCACCTTCTCTCCTTGCTGCAGTCCCGGTGTGGCAGAGAGGAACACGACCCTTTTCTTCACTTGTCCTTTCCCAGTGACCACAGCAAGCACAAGGAAATTCAGTGTCCAAACAAACCTGCTGGGCAGCCTCAACCCAAGGCCAGTTTGGGCTGTCCAGGGGGCAGCAGGTGTTTTCCATGAAGGGAGCAGTTTGGGGATGGGCAGGATCAAGTGGCAGGACACAGGGAGAAGTGGCACACAACAGAACAGCAGTCAAACACTGGACTGGCCGAGCAGACAGACAGACAGACAGACAGACAGACAGACATCTGCACTGCAGTGTGGAATGGAAAAGCTGGATGTTAACACCTGCACCATTTGGGCACTGAGGGGACATCCTGTCTCGTCAGAAGGTTCTTAAAATCTAAAGCCTGCTTTGCCTGAGTACAAACTACAGACAGAATGCCCATAGCACAAACTGCTCTGTGCCAGAGGCCCACAGCCACTTCTCAGGGCCTTCCTGCCAGTGTCAGATGTGTCCTAGAAACACCAGATGTGAGCTTAGACTGTGGCAAGAAGATCAGGACTGAAGTGAACTTGTTTCAAATCTCCTGGGAAGTCAGTCTGGAAAGCAGAGGGAGAGAAAGCTGCAGAGCTGATGAACTTGGAGCAGCCTGTGTTGCTAAGGAGACACATCACGGCATCCTCCAGCTGGAGTTTCCTCAGTGATGAAGGGCTCCATGCCCAGGAACATCAGCTCAGCCCCAAGGGGATGAAGCCACCATTAGCCTGGGTCAGGTTAATGTCATGGCAAGGTCCTGGCACGCAGGGGCAGACGATGTCCCAACCAGCTGGACCCAAGGGAGCAAATCTCCAGCAGGCACCAAACCCAACCACGGCTGTGAGTCTGGTACAGACCCTCTGCCTGAGGCTTCAGAGCAGGATTTCACATTACCTCACCTTCCTCTCTGCTGAAGGTCACGAGTTCAGTCCTCAGCACCTTGGTTCCACAGCTGGAGACAGGACAGAGCTGATGGCAGGACAAGCCTTGTGAAAAAGGCAGCACTGGCCAGATGGGGGGGCGGCTTTCTGTGACATCTGTCCTAGCACGGCAAACTGGGAGGCTTCTCCCACCTACTCAGCAGCTCTGCATGGCTGGTTATTAACGCTGCTGCCACATCAGCTTCCCCAAGGATTTGCTTATCTCCTGCAGTGGCTGCTTTGTGAACGCCTGACAGCTTTCGGGATTGCTGCTGGAGATTCCAGGAGGAAACTGAGAGGTGGAATCAGGCTAAGCTGTTTCCCTGTTCGTACAGCAGCTTCTGTTCTCAGTCATCGGAAGCAGGAGGCTGTGGATGGATGGAGGGATGGATGGATGGATGGATGGATGGATGGATGGATGGATGGATGGACAACACCCCCAGGCTCTGTGGTGCCTCTCAGGACACTCTCAGGAGCACATCACACCCAGGACCAAAGCCTCAGCCCCCCAGGCTGGAGCCAGGCTGCTCTTGGATGAGAAGAGGAGCTCTGCAGGACAGTGCTGTTGGGTGGAACAAGTCAACCTGGAGGAAAAGCAGCCTTGTGTCCTGCCTGTCCCTCAGTGAGAGGGGTCTGGGCTCTCACAGGGGGTTGGGATGTGGGTCTGGAACAGGGCCCAGCCATGGATGGGAGACAGACAGACAGACAGACAGTACAAACACAACAAACAGGCAGCTCTTGGCTGCCAAACACAGACTGAGGGCTTCCAGTGGGAAATTTGACTTTGGTCAGCCTTTCCCAGGCTTTGTTGGGGTTGATGCTGCAGATCCCAGATCCCACTGGGCCGTGAGGCGCTGCTTCAGTGCACCCAGCACGAGGCCCCACCAGCCACAGGGCACAAGGACTTCATCCCACCAGTCCTGCCCCTCTCCCATTGCCTCATAACCACTGGCTTGCACAGGCAAAGAGAACTCAGCAAACTCAAGAGAACTCAACCACAGGTGGTTGTGAAGTGCTCTGGAAATTGCCAGCTGCTGGGACAGGCAGTTCTCTGTAAATGTCTTTTTAAAAATTGGTTTAATGAGGGAAAGCGCACTCAGCATTCACAAATTCTGGCATTTTTGTGTTATTGGTTCCTATTTCATCTATTATTTACAGAAAAAAATCTATTTGGGAAAAAAAAAAAAGAAGCCCTCTCTTCTGAACTCTTTCCAGCACTGACTCAGCAACTTAATTTTTAGGCAGGCTACTTTCTTGCTTCTCTCCTCTTTATTGCTAATTTTTTTAATTTTCCACTTAAAATCCTAATTTGCATGATAGGTTTGCCCAGCCTTGAGGAGATTTTTCTTGTCTTTGACTTTTATCTCATTTTCTCCTCACTTTTTTCTCTTTTTTTTTTTAATTAAAAACCAGCTTTGAATTAGTTCACTGAAGCATTCCCTTCCCCATCTTCCTGTTCCCCCAGAGAGCTCCTCCCACTCTACTCCTGCTCGGATCCTTCTGCCATCTCAGCACATTGGCATCACAGGAGGAAAACGCCAGCGTGGAAAAGTGCAGATTCACACCTGGAAGGGAAGTGTTGACGGATTCCCAAGCATTTCCTAGCACTGGTATCCTGGGAAAGACTGGCTTTGGCTTTGGCTTTGGCTTTGGCTTTGGCTTTGGCTTTGGCTTTGGCTTTGGCTCTGGAGCGGCCCCAAGGCTGGCCCAGGGGAGTTGTGCAGTTCAGTAAATCCCATTACTATGCAATAAACCCTAAACCATAACCCTAAATCAACCCATGGCCTCTCCCTTTATTCGAATAAAGTTACAGGATTCCTCTGTCTCCTTTTTGGACATAAATCTCTGGTGTTAGTGGGTTAATTCCCCTGACACCAATGAGCCCCAGTTCCTCCCCTGCTGTGCCAGGGCCTCCAGCAATGCTGCAGACGCTGTTTGCAGAAGGGGCACCGCGAACGCCTCAGGGAAACACGGGCGAGCCTCGACTCAAACTGGCACCAATCTGGGCCGTGCTGCTGATCTCGGCTGAGTGGCTCCCTGCTCACATTACAGTGAGGCAGCTCACAATATGATTTTAAATTTGCCAGGTATTCACTGAAAAATGCGGAGAGCCGATTGCTTTCTTTGCTAATTGTGGAATGCTGCGGAGACCCGCTGGGCTTTGGGGAAGGAGGGAACAAAGGGTTACGTGGCTCATGCGCCAGCTGAGGCATCAGTGGTGTTCCTTCCCTTGTTCCCACTCTGGAAATAGCTGCTGTTGAGCAGTAATACCAATATTTTTCAGCTCCATTTAATGCTAGCAGGATCATGCCTGCATCGAGGTCACCTGAATGACTGCAGAGAATGTTTTGGAGAGGGAGATCCATGTTGGCTTTCATTGTCTGTCAGGCGTACCTGGATCATCCCAGCTGCTGCAGCAGGGAGAGCCACACAGGCTGAAATTGAGCTGGCTTTTCCAAAAGAGCTCTGTAATCCCACTGCTGCCCCAGGGAGACTGTAACCACCAGAACACAGCACCACGAAAACAAACAAGGATGAGGAGCAGCCCAAACATCTGGGTAGCTCTCCCTGGCAGCAGCCAAAAAGAGATATCTGGGAAAAGCACGAGAATTAATAGCAAATACACCATTTTCCCCCAAACAGCCTCTCAGATTCCAGCTTCTGTGTCTCATTCAGAGTTAGGCAGTGCTTTCATGTATTTAGTATCTCTAAGCAGATTTCTCTGCCATTAATCAGTGTGACATTCCCTGATATTGAATAAACCATCCTGCAGCGAGGAGTTCCTCAGCTGAACTATCAGTGCCAGCACCAACCTCCTTTCATTCCTTTTGATGCTGTCACCTACAAGGGGAAGCTTCCCCTGGTGCTTTCTAGTTCTTGTGCTGGAAGTGCACATCCAATGCCTGCCCACCCTCCACAGGCTTCTCCTGACTCCATAGCCCTTCCTCACACACTGCTGCCATCAGAACTCTCTCTGGTGGAGGACTCAGAGCTGCCTGCTCACCCCTCACACAGAGGATATTACAAAATATTGAAATTCTCTCAGTTGTCCTGGATCCTTTTTGAAATGGGAAGCCCAGAACTGCACAGTGCAGGTGGGCTGCCAGAATGAACTGACCTGGCAGCAGTTCCCACATCCCCGCTGCACACTGTGATCACTCCTGACACGTCCTGGCTAGGAAGGGAAGGGATCAAAGTGGGAGATGCATCTGAGCTCTGCCAGTTGCTGCCATTCAGGAAAAGGGGCTGGAAGAGACCTTCCTAAACAAAGGCTAAAAAATCAGTGTTCCAGACACAAAACAAGTCCCCACAATCCTGGGCCCAGCCCCAGCCTCTGTTATTTTGGGGCAGGAGAGGAGGAGAGAGAGACAGAAAAGGATTAGCTCCGCTCGGCTGAATAACTGGCGTGATCCAATTAGAGGCCTGTTCTAGGAACATGGACACAGCTAAGGAGAGGTGAAGCCAACTGAATCCTGTCCCTGCCCTCCTTTCACAGTGGATGCCAAGTCTGGACTCCTCAGCACAGCTGCCCATCACTCAGCTCCCCACCAGGCACAGCCAAGCGTGAAATCCTGGCCGGTGGAACGGGGAGCACAATCGCCCACCACGGACCACAAGCAGGAAGAAGCAGATGGAGAAGCCAAACCTTTCCCCCAGCCCCCTTTCCATGGGAAGCAGTTGCCCACATCCTGCCAGGCAGCGCCAGCATGGAGCTGGCACTTCGTTACCCATCTCCTGCCCAGCCCTTTGCCATCATTCCCTGCTCCTGCCCTGCCTCTCCCTGGAAGCTGCTGCTTGGCCAAGCACAAGAGGCTCTCTGAAGAGAATCAGCCACGTGCCATTATCAGCTGGCATCTGCAGCCTTATCGAGTGTCTTTGGAAAGCTCCTCAACTCAGGGCAGCCTCCACCTTTTTAATTTCTAAAAGGCTGATGCTAAGTAATTGTTTAATATCTCCACAGCACTTGCTCCCCTTTATCTCGGGATTCCTGCTGCAATTCATTGACGGAGCTGTCTTTTCTCTTTCTCTATTCCACCGTGGATATATTAGAAAATGCTTTCATTGTGGGCAGAGATACTTGCTGCTAATTGATGCTTATTATTCCTTTTAAGCCTGTAATTGCTTTCTCTTGTCTAAATTTACTCCTTTCTCCTCCCCCCAACTCTTCCTCAAATTGCTTTGGTTTTCTCTTCTAATCAGCCCAAATCCTGGTGTTCCAAAGATTATCTGAACGGGTGCCAAAGGTTTTGCTGTTGCTTTGACACGCTGGCTTTTCACATCTGTGGAGTTTACCTCGGCTCCTTGAATATTTACAGGCAAATTGGGTGGCCTGCAACTGGTAATCTCTCCCAACTGCCTTAATGAGGGCAGATTTTAGGTGTCAGCTTCCATGCAGACTTTTGATTAGAAGGCTACAAAGGGTCCTTAGAATTATCTCTTACACAACACAGGATTTCTGAGTCAGTTCTCTCAGCAGATAATGAAACAAATGGAAGGAAATGCAATTTTGTTTGGAACTGAGAGAGAACCTGTTTTTTCTGATAAGCTCCATTATTTTTTCCCCAGACCTTTACTGGACTGACCCACTGGAGTTTCCAGCCCATCACTCCCTGGAAGGACCATGCTGCCCCTCACTGAAGCCTTCCAAGCCATACTTATCCTGATTTACTTCTTTAAAATTTTCCAAAGCCTATGGAGGTCTCCAACTCTGTGCCTTATCTTAATTTTCACGCTGTATCCACCTGATCCTTAGGGCTGAGCTCAGCAGCTGCTTTGAGCCACACAAGTTCTTCCCAGGCTGTTCCATTCCCCACAGACAGCACAGGAGCTGTCCAGGCTGCCGGGACAGGACACAAAGCAGAGCTTTCCCTGCTCTGAGTTTCTGCTCTTCATCCAGGATTATCTCCAGAAACTGAGCTGAGGGGAGGGGATGCAGAAGGAACAGTGAGGATGATGAGCACAGGAAATCTCCCCCCTGGGTTGACAGGAATGAGTGAGTTCTGAACAGTCCTCGTCAGGAAGTGGGGACACGGCCGAACTCAGAGCCATCCAGCAGCACTCCCAGCTGGCCCAGGTTTGCTCCCAGAATGGCTTCTGGGAGTGCTTTAAACCCATCCATCCTCACCCATCGTCCATTCCCTCGTGTCTGCACTGCAGTCTGAGAGCCAGGGCAGCACAGCCCACCCAGCTGCCCGTGGGGGAGAAGCCACAGACTCCTGAAGTGCCTGGTGAGCAGCTGAGTCCCAGCCAGGAGCAGACACCACATAAATATCCCCTGCATCCCGAAGCACCACGCTGGAACACGGAGGAACGAGAACAATTACCATCACACAGCAACATTTACTGTTGGGAGTTTGCTGCATTTCATTTTAAACAAGTTGCTTTTGCAGCTCTAGTGACCTGAGGAGCCAGAAATATGAACATTAACAAAGGAAACAAATAAATAACGTATTCCAATTACAGCTTTAATAAGATGCAATGTGCTAGAAGTCCATGCGGATGCAACGGTAATTTCTAATTAAAAACACGCAATTAATTATTAACCTAAAAAAGTTCTGGTATTATTCCAGAGTGCTCAAATCAGAGCGTGCTCTCTGAGTGAATGCAGGATTATGATTGTTAATGCTGGGGGTGTTCTGTTGGCTTGTTTCTCATCTTATCAAGGGAAAAGGTAATTTTCAGCCAGCAGAACTGCACAGCTGGTTGGAGGCCATCAGGAGCTGCTGAGCTCCATCCCCCTCTCCCTGCTTTAAAGGACTACACCTCTGTCTCCTGGGGGAAACCTTCTTTAGGTTCTGAATCCCTCTCAGACACCTTTGGGAGCTGCTCAACAGATCCAAATCCTGCTGGTGGAGGGAGCCCCTTCAGTCTGAAGCATCCACTGAGCATTTCAGAACACAAAGTGCTGCTTGGGAACGTGAGCTCTTCCATGCAGGGAAGGGGAACTGGTGAGATTATCCAGCCTATGACCCCACAGACTGGGACTCCTTGAGAAGGGAGATTGCTCAGGGCACCACGGGTTTGCTGTGCATCTCTAAGAGATCCTAATTTCTTCAGGAATTAGTAAGGAAATTTGTGGGCATTGACCACTGGGCCCATGTCCAGTGTGATTGATGCCAAGTGAGAACTCGCTACCCATCAGCTGCCTTTCCATGGAACAGAACGATGCCAACAAATTTAAACTGACCCCAAGCCAGTAAAATACAAGCAGTTCAGATAAGGAAGAGGATTGGGCAGGTAATTGGCAAATAAATCTGTGATTGAGGCGCTTCCATGAAGCCTTATCCTTCCATGGAGCCTGAAAGTAAATCAGGATGTTTGCCCTTGAAGCATGAAGCTGATAGCAGAGTAGATTCCTCTGACTGGTGTAAAATGTGTGCAAAAACATTAAAAACCAGTGGCTCTGGGCTGCTGGAATAGAAGCACCCTCGGGAGAGGCCTGAGGCACTGAAAGTTTGGAGTCAGACATCAATAGCCTCACATTTTAGAGCAGGGGGGGCAGATTCAGCCCTGGTGGAAGTGAGCAATTTCAAACCACCAGGCAGTGTAGCCTGATGGATCAAAGATTGGATTGAGGCTTAGGAAACCAAAGCTGATTTTTCAGCTCTCCCAAGTAATCTGGCTTCTCTCTGTGCCTTTGCTTCAAGCTCAGTGGAACAATCGTGTCCCTCCCTGTGCACAAAGCAGAGCACCTGGAAGCATGGTCCTACCACAGCACAGAGATATTAATAGAGGAGCTGCACTTCTGGATTCAGTTCCCTGGTTTGGATGAAGATGAAAAGGAGCTGAACTGTGAATCCAGCTAACAATGGCCAAAAGCTGCCCGGCTGGAACACAGCGTGATGACAATCCTCAGAATGCCTGGAGAGATCTCCTGCCAGCTGAACAGCTTTTCTGCTAGACAAAGGACAGCTTTAGGGAGAAAAGAGGAGCTTGAACGGGAAGGATGGATGTAAAAAAGCTGGAGAAACAGCTGAGGGACTCTGTCCTCCCCTTTGTAACCTGCTAGAGCACAGCACACAGCCATTCAACAGCCACACACAAACCCAGCACTGCAGCTGCTTGCCTGGGCAAGGTTGTTGGCAGATTAACCCCTGGAAGCTCCCAAGGAGCCTCTCAGCACTGTCAGCACTACCACAGTGAGGAGAGCAGGGAGAAAGGAGATGGGGACTCAATGTGCCTCAAAACTCATTGATCACAATCTCCATCTGTGGGGCCAAGTGGTCACACAGTCTGGAGAGCTCTTGGAAATGCCTTTGTGCTGAGCATGTCCGAGCTTAGGAAGCTCACACGAGGCATTCCCAGCAATTCCCAAGTCCTGAGCTGTTTTCCATGCCACATGGAGCCCCAGGAGGCTCAGCCTGGAGCCTGGGAGAGCTGGGGCTTGTTCAGCCTCTTTCTCCATTGAAGACCTTCACCATACGATGGATTGCACCATCTTCTGCCCAGATTTAGCAACTTTCCAACTGTCTGGAGACCATACACTGTGTCTGTAGGACGTGATGTGTTTTGCACTTCTTTGGGATGGAAACTTGTTATGGCTTTGAGATAGAAAGTTGTTATGGATTTAGAGAGGCAAGTTAGAGTCCTGCTGCCAATAATGCCTCTTGTACACCTGCCTACTTGAGAACCTTCCTCTGAGTCCTCCTGTGCAGGACACAAGGAATTCTTTCCACACTTCTAGAGGTAAAATTACACAAGAAAGTTGCATTTTTGAGTATCTAAGAGTGTACAGAAACTTGCCACTTTCCACAACACAACCCAATAACCAGCAGAGCAGCACAAAACTTTGCAGCATCTCTAAAGCATTTTCCCTCTCCACCCAGTGCTTTCCATTATGACCCATTTTCTGGCCTTTTTTTTTTTCCCTCTTCTCTTATTTCAAGTCAAAGCATTTCGACACCCTGCCCTTTGTGAACGCTGTGTGTCAGAAGATCTACAGGGACGGCAAATCGTGTTTGCTTCTGTCTAATCTGTGCAGGCAGCTGGGCCACTTCCATCTATAATTGGGTGCCTCTGGGGGAGTGTCACTGTCACAGCTGCAGTGGTGGGCACCCCTGTACTGCAGCAAGCCAGCACAACTGGTAGGCTAAGACAGAGGAGCTGACCTGGTCCTCAGTGTTCTTGCACCTAAAAATGGGAAAAGATCCACCTGCAGTTGAATTTAGGAGGAGGAGAGTCAAAAAAAGTCAATTTTTTTTGAAGGCAGCGAGTGAAAGTCAGACTGTGTCGGAGCTGATGCTCAGACTGCTTTGCTCAGAGCAAAGCCAGGCTTACACCAGGAGACAGCTGGTGACAGTGACTGCACCACAGTAATCTGTGTTTACAGCAGGGCCACCTTTGGCTTGGAAATGGCACTTAAATAGCAACTGGTTTGCTCTCCTTGTTTGCTTTAAACCTGTGTGTAATCACCTCCACGGCTGCTGCCTGCCATTCTCATTTGGTAAATGAGACAAATCCAGATGTCTCGGCTTGTAAATAAGGGAACACGTAAAACAAACCACACACCAGCTTCAATGAAGACCTCTCTTAGATGTTTCAGATTTACTCGTTTCTGAGGGTTTTGTTTTTCTTGTTCAAAAAAACAAGGTTCCTCCTCCCTGTTTTCTCGTGCCACGTGTGGCAACCACTCAAAAACATGAGGGGGGAAAAAAAGCAGCTTTGTTGAACACAAAACAAACAAGCATTTGCATTCGGCAGCTCCCTTTGTACAAAGCAAGGCCTGTGTGGGATTTCAGAGGGAAGGGGGGTTTGTCAGGTAGGCAGGAGCTCAGAGCAGCACTAACGTGTTCTGACACCCTCGCTTCTGTTTCCCATATGACAGCCTTGTTTTACACTGAGGTTTGAAACATTCAGGCCTTCCCTGCATGAAGGGGCAGAAGTATCCATGGCTCCAGGGCTTTTCAGGCAGACCTGTGGGGAGGCAGCTCAGCACAGCCAGGTCATTTGGGGTCCCTGCTCAGCCAAGGCGGGATGGGCTGGGAACGCAGCCCATATGAGGTGTGAGGGGGGTGCAAACCAGGACAGGTGGTCCAAGGAGAAAAGGACGGTAAGAAAGCCAGGAAGGGCAGATTTCCACATTGCCTTTATTCCCCAGTATCTGCTGGTTCTCCTTGGATTTGTTCCTAAGACTGCATGCCGTTGAAGGAAGGAGAAAGTGACCACAGCCCAGAGGCATCAGAGCGAGAGGAACACCTAAGTCCAGGATAAGTTCTTTCTAAGAACCCATATCACACACCAGAGTTTCTTATTGCAAGTGCACAAATACACGAAATAAAACCTTTCTTCGTACCTGCAGGCTTCTCCATGCCAACAATCCCTCTTTTTCTGAGCACAATGTTCTTAAGACACTTTAAACCCTTGTTATTTGTTATGCGCCATTATAATCTCCTTCTATCTCTGCGTTATTGGCAGGGATTTGGAGTCTGAACACGCAGCACAGACTTTGATGCCTTGCTGAGACATCTTGTTACTCACTGTGTAAAGAGAGAGGAGCAGCTGGGCCCAGCCCTGGCTGTGAGGAGACCCAGGGCAGGACATGGGAGAGCTGGGATCACACATGGTCCAAAGGAGCAGCAGCTCCACGTAGATGGAGCCAACTTGGAAGATAGTGTGGGCCCACCTCTTCAAAAAAATCCTGTTTAATTATTTCTGAAGATGACAAACGTTTCCCAAGGAAAGAAAGAAAATCTCAGGAAGAAAACTGCTATTCTTTACCAAAAATCCCAAATAAAATAATAACAACTTAGCTAAACCCAAGAAAAATGTAGCAGGAAAAAGAAACAGAAATGCAGCCTGTGAAATCCTAAAAATGCAGAGACAGATGTGAAAGGACAGAAATTCTTCAACAAGGGCATTTTTACAGAAATCTGTGAGGCTCCTAAACACGAGAGCCTGTTCCTTGTCAGTCACCCAATATGAGCAAGAACCACTGAAGGGCTGCCCCACTTTTGTGGCAAAAGAGGAGCAGATGGGCCAATTTCTCACTGCAGTGATGAAGGCAGGGAAAGAGAAGGAAGGGAGGGATCTGCTGTGTGCTCAGCAGGCCACAGCCCTGATAATTTGAAAAGCTCCTGAGATGGCCACTAAACCAAAAAAAAAAAAGGAAGGTGAAAGCTCTCAGAGGAGAGAAATCGCAGCCCTGCTTTGGCCACTTCCAGCTGCTGGACAAGTCTGGGGGGGAAAGTGGGACTCATTCCACGGAGAATCCTGCTGCATCCCAGTAAGTAAGGGCAGGAATCAGCCTTAAAGCTGCAGAGGAACCTGGCTGGGCAGTGCTGACCCCCAGACACTCCTCCAGCAAGGGGCTGCTGGCCAGGGCTCCCAGCTGCTTTGCTTTTGTTCTGCTGAGAAAGGAGCAGGTGTTGAGGAAAGGTTTTTAAAGGCCAAATGCTTGGAGTCCCAGCTCCCTCCCTGCCTTTTCCATTTCTTGAAGAGGGCAGGCAGAGCCCCAGCTGTGGAGCATAACCAGGGAAGCCGTGCAGTCCTGCAGAGCTGTGGCCACCCCACACTTCTGCAGAGAAATAACCCCCAGCAGCCTCAGGGGAAGAAGAGAGGGGCTGGAGGCACCTCTGAGGGGCTTTCTTGGGCTTCCTCCCAGGTGATTTGGGGCAGGATCCTTCTTTGTGCTGGCCAGTGAATTGCAGGCTCTGATTGTAGAGATGATCAAAGAGCGGAGAGTGTGGGAGAAGGGGTTCCCTGTCCCCTGTCACTGCAGCACTGCTTGGGTCTGTACAGGGAGCTCTGAACTGGAAAAATGAAGCAGCAAAGGGTCAGGCAGCTCCCCTGAGCCAGCAGCTGCACCAGGGTTCGGCTGCCAGCATTTAGAAACACTCAGGTTCCAGGGGGTCTCAGCAGGGAAAAGACACCGGTGATGGACGTGCAGTGAGGCCACCCATTCACACCCCCATCCCATCCCATCCCAAAGAAATCCACCACAAACACACAACCACGGCAACCCAGTGGGTGTTTTAGCCTGAAGATGAGCTCCAAACTACCAAACTCCAGGCAAGGTGTAGATCCCCACAAGGAATTTGCACCATGAACAAATGCAAAAGGCGTCTCTGCGGATTCCTGCCCATCCTGATTTGGTTTGGAAACTCATCAAAGCCATTAAGGGACAAACAGCAAGCCTGAGCCTACCTGTGCAATCAGATAGGCACCTGCCAGAGCTGAGAAAACAGTGTGTTGCTTCGTTTCATTGCCTGCTTTTATTCTTTTAATGAAAGCAGACTGTCAGCACACACGAGCCGGTTCCCTCTGCAAACAGCTGAACTGCTGGGCTCTGTGAGCCTTCAGAGACTCGTGTGTACAGCGAGACTCACGTGTTGACAAAGATGTTGGAGAAGGAGTTTCCCCAAGAAGCTGCACATGCTGGGTTTGATTTTGCATGCATGAGCTGTACTCAGATCATCTCCACGCTTTGTTAGAAAGAAGGAATTCAACCAACATGGCACTGATCGCTCCTCATTACCCCAGCCGTGTGATATGAATGGAGCTGACTTTGTAATCTCAGCACTGTTAATACTGATTAAAACCAAATTATTACATATTTGTATCAACCCTGGCAGCAGAGTCTCCCTTGTCCCTCAGCATTAGCAAGTGAAGCTCTGAAGCAGCTGATGCCCAGGAAAGCAGATGATGGCCCTGGAGAAGGGGAAGGGAAGCAGCCCCCCTGAGAAGGGAGGTGACAACAGCTCCTGGAGCCCGTGGTGCTCCAGAGTGGCCGTGTCAGGACTTGTGCAGAGCTTTTCTGTGCCTGTTGCTCGCTCCTCTCTGGATATGCTCCCCCTCTGGATGCGCTGGATCCAGCACACACGGAGGATTACAGCAATTAAACCCCTGCCACGCTCCTTGCTGGAGCAGGCAGTGAGGCCCAGGGATGCTGTCCCACCCAGTCCAGTGTGGAGGGAAGTGATTGCTGTCTCCAGAGCTCACACAGTGAGATAAAGGTGTTGTGCAGGCTGGGGATTATCTCCTGCTACCCAAATCCAGCACGATTTGTTCAGATCCCTACACCTCCTCTTCTCAGCAGATCCTGGGCTATTTTCATTACATTTAGGAAAAGAAAACGCTCCAGGGAAAGCCAAATAAATCCCAAACTCTGCTATAATTCCAGACTAGGTTAAAAACACAATAAGGAGTTTTATAGTGGCCTCAGAGTGTCCTGGCCTTGCTCACAGCCCTGCTGGTGCCATAAAAATGTGGAGTGAGACACACCTTGCCTCAATGACACAGATGTCTCTTAGGCCTTCCAATCCCTTTTTGATGAGACACCACACAGCTCGGCAGGAAGTCCTACGAAGTATTTTATTTCTGAGGGAACCCTGCTAAATTGTTTTGTTGAACTGGTATAAGATATTTCAAGTTTACAAAAGGAAACCAATTTTCAAAGGGTAAAACTGTTGGGAAGTGATTTAATTGTTATTTTTCCGACACAAAAGAGTCCAGCAAAACCTCCAGTGAAATGGATTCCTACAGTAAAGGGTCATTTTTGATGAACTGTCATTTTTCTCCATTGTGAAATTCAACATTCCTTGAGAATCACTATCTCCAGTCTTCGTGATTGAGATAAGAAGACTCAGAGTTAACTGAAGGATAAGAACTGTGTTTCCAAAAGAGTTCCCCTTTCTTCCACTGAAATTTTCGATTTTAAAAGATTTCACACATATCAAAGGTGGGAACAGCTCTAATAACTTTTTCCCTACTCCATTTTTCAAGTAGATAAATCTTCAGGCCAGTGACTCTTATAATCTATGTATGGACTTCTACTCAACAGAATCCCAATTTCCAACAGTGAATTAATGTTCTGGGAGTAATTAGAAAAAGCCTTGTTTTTTTAAAACTCTGATTTAAGACTGGATGGTGCTAGAGATGTCTGAACTCCATTCACCAAGAAGAAACTCTGCCTGTTAGTCCTCAAAGAAAGCCCCAAAATTCCACTCTTTTTTTTCCAGCAGGCAGCACTCAGAGGCAGTCACAGCCTCAGAAGCCAGAAGAAAGTAGAGTTCAAACCAAAGGAAAGGACAGGGAAATGGAGAAGAAATGAAGAGGTCTGAGGAGGGGCACCATTATTAACTCCCATTGTTCCCTCTCTAGGCAGAGCAGCCTTTGACATCTGCTCTTGGGGCACCTCACTGGGTTCAGCTGACGAGTGGCTCTCTCTGATTCTTCGAAAGGAAGAAAAATAATAACCCCCCTCGGTCCCCTTTGGGTCATGCTACCCATCCAACTTGGAGAAATCATTTATCATTTATCTGCTAGCTTTGGCACATGAGCATAGCAAGTGGCACACACCCAGAGAAGCTTCTCTCTATTTCACAAATCCTTAGCAGAGCATTTTTAATAGAAAACATCAATCCCAAGTAGCCCGAAGGAACGATCCCTCTTTAATCATCCACCACGCTGAGGACTAATTTTAGACAAAGGCTCAATGCTCCCAGTCACCTACAGCATGGAATAACTCAGATGATTCCTAAATTCACAGGGAAAGGTTCAATCGCCTTTTCAAAGCTGGATTGCAGATCCTGTGTTAATTACTACGGGAAATTACATCTCCAGTAATACTCAGCAAGGCTTTACAATAAATGCTGTCTGATCTATTCCTGCTCAGCCTTGAACTCTTTGTGGAATATTTGTAAATGTAATGGGTACTTCATTTCCACTGCTGCTCCTGAATAATTCATACAGGGGAAGATCCTCGCATGGTTCTGTGAATTGAGAGACTTGGGGTGTTTTGTTCTCTATAGTTAATGGATTAAAACAGGTTTTTTTCAGCTATGAAACCAGGTAATTTATCACCACAAAACCAAGCATCGTTCATACATCATTGGCTTAACTGAGAAACACATCTGTGAGTCTGGATATCAGAACACAACAAGCAACAGTTTTAAATCATCCCATGTTGTCCGAAAAACCAACAGAGTTGCAAAATAAAATGTTGAAAAACTGCCTCAGATCAGTCAAAATATTTTATTTCCTTTTTTTTTTCCCAGGCATTTAATTCGACCATTTTGTTCCCCCACGAAAGAGTACATTTTGAAACATCACTTTGAAAAGAGAAAAAGAAATAAATCAAAACTCCTTTCCATTCAGAAAATGTCATAACTGGGAGCTCCAGCACTTTCAAGATATTCCTCCCTAGCTCCCTTCCAAGCAGAATTGTCAAAATTGGTAAGATTTCTTCAGCAATTTCTGTTTCATCAAAATGACATTTTTCCAGACAAAACTGTTGTGACATAAGAGAAAAAAAAAAAAAGTCAAAACCAAAACTCAACAAAACTGAACATCTCTGATCCAATTGTCTTTGACAAAAAGAGATCTCTCAAAGATGCAAAGCCTCTCCTTGGGTGAGTCCCAGAACATCGCTCTGACACATCCAGGTTGAACATGCAAGTTCCTCTTAGGTAACAACAAAAGAGAAATGAATCAAGCTGAACCTCAGAGATACCTTCAAATATGTTCAGAGCCAAGTGGAGAATTCCTAGACTGCAATTCTTACAGCATCTTCACCATTTCAATGAGGAAATTCCACATTCCAGCCTTAAAACATAGGGACAAGAACACGGATGCTTTGTCGGTGTCTGTCGCTGGAGGTGAGCACTGACCTCTGGCTTCTGCACCAGGATTTGGTGTTGGAGCTCCTTCCATGGGTTTTGGTGCAATTTGCACTTCAATCTCCATTTTTCTGTCTGCCCCCACCAGGCACCAACTCTCAGTTCCCACCTGATCTCTTCAGCTGGACGTGAGGAGATGTGCCCAGCCAAGAGCTGCCTTATCTCTATCAAAGGAAGTCAATTCATCACAGGAAAATTCCGGGTGTCACACACTGCTGGAGTTTCCAGAGCTCTGCTGTGGGGCACCACCTCCATTTCCTCAGTGTCAGCAACAAATCTGCTCAATTCACCTGACAAAATGACTCCTCAAACCCCTCTGCCAGGAGAAAATGCCCAGGAACGCACTTGGGGAGAACAAATCATTTTGGCTTTGGCTCGGTCACCATCACTCGCTGTAATAACATTCCCAGGACCTCGTGCTGCTCGTGTCAGACACATCCACAGCCCCTTTCCCGTGGAAGGATTGCACAGCTGGAGCTCAAAGCACAGACAGAAGGCCGAGCAGGATATGCAGAGGGAAGTTCATCATTCCAGTTGCTTCTCCAGGCAGAGAAGATGGAAGTGCTCTCCGGAGCCGAGCTGATCCTGCAGGGTGGTGATGAAAACACTGAAAATCACCTCTGTTTCTTCTCCTCCAACAAAGCAAACATAACTCAGGCGGTCACCGTTTGCTTTCAGGGAAGAAAGGGTCACTCTACACAGTCACCCTGCTGACCTTCATCTCTGCAGCAGCGTGAGCAGGGTTTGGGTTTTAAAGCTCTGCAGTGTGTGGGGCAGGAGGGGCCTGACCACTGCCCCCTGTGCAGGGATGAGATGTGGAATGGCACATCACAGCTCGGGGCTGTCGAGCCAAAAGGTGCAGCAGATTTTCAAAGGACAACAAATTTTCCACGCTGAGCAGAAGAGGTCACCAGTACTGCAGGTGCCTGTGATGGAGCAGGACAGATGCCTCCTTCCCCAATTCACAGGGTTGGGATTACCCTTTTAACCCAAATCCCAAACCCTTATCTTGGCCAGAAAAAAAATGTCCTTCACAGATGTGCAGAACTCGGGGGCAGGGAGGGCCTGATGTAGTGTCAAACCTCATTTCTTTCTATCACAGACACATTTTTCTTCCTAAGCCCTGCAAAAACCCTCCCTGGACAGATGCAGCACATCCTCAGCCCACAGCAACCAGCTCGAGCAACCTTGGTGTGAGCAGCTCTCTGCCTAGCAGAGGAAAATTTCCCTGCGAATCCCAAAGCCTGAGGAAAAGTCACCAAATTTTGCTAGTGATGATCAGGATAATGCCTGCCCAGCAGAAGTTAGAAACTCGCTGAGATGGATAGCTCGACAAAGTGGAGTGTTCTGCTCCAATTTAATTAAAAAGGTATTTGAGAAAATGACAAATGCACCACCGAGCTCAGCACTGTCTGGGACAGACCTGGAGCTCCGTGTGCTTTAAAAAGCAATTAAGGCAAGACAAGAATCACCATTAGCTTTGGGGAAAGAAAACCCACATGGCATTTTTAGCCCAAGGCAAGAAAAACAGGGGGAAAATGCTCCCTCCAACCCAGAGCACCCCCTTTGAAGCCAAGGCTGAGCCCTCCAAAGCCCAGGAACGTGAACAAGGTTTGGCTCTTTCTGACCAAGCTCAGCCAGGCTCCGCTCTGTGAGGGCAGCTCAGTTCAGTGTGAGACAGGACCATGATTTATTCACACAGTTTTGAAATTCTGGGGCCTAAAATGACTGAATGCAGAGAGCAGGTTGCAAGAAACAAGTAAGCAAGCAGCAGGGCATTCTTCCTCTGCCAGCCTCATTGGATGGCTCCAATTCCTGATTCTCCTACCTGAAGACGTGTTCTGCCCTGTCCCTGTTGGTAGTTCTGGCTGAACATCCACATCTGCTTTCATAATCAACAAGAAATTGAAAATCTCTGCATAGGAATGCCAAGAATTCACTTTGGAGGCATGTGGTTCTTCATTTCTGATAATTATCCAAAAAAAGCAAAGATATAAATAAAAATATGGTAAATGTGTTGTTTCCTTATTGCAACATAAAGTAAAAATTATAAGTGTCTCACTCAAATCAGAATGAAAGCATTTGTTTTGACACATTCCAGTTTAAAATGATGCTGGAAGAGACGTGTTTCCATTCAATGTTTTGATTTTGACAAAAAATGTTTCCAAAAAAAAAAAAAAAAAAAAAAAGAAAAAAAGTTTTCCTGCAGTTTTTTCTGCCAGCTCCCGGAGGGATCAGTCAAAGCTTCCTGAAGCTCAGAGTCATTAGCAAGCTGTCACAGAACTGAGACCCTAAAATGCATTTGACACATCAGATCACAGTTCTATCAAACCCAGCAAGCGTGCCAGTGCTGGATCTTCACATCTAACTCTTGGATCAGACTCCTTGAGGATTCACTCTCTTCTCTGATTGAGCAAGAGAAAGGAAATTAGCCTCGTTCATCCCTTGGGAATGAACCCCTCTAGCCAAAACCCCAGGTTCAGCTGCTGTGCACAAAGAGGAGCTCATGGATGATCTCCTGACATTCCCACTGTCCAAGAAGCACAGCCACAGGCAGACATTCAACCCTTCCAGGGGAGGGGAGAGCGGCAGCACCCAAGATTTCAAACCAAGAGCAGTAGAAAACGCACCCTGTTGTCACTCTAAGTGTGAGGCTCCTGAAGAGACAGGCCCTGGGGATGTGGTGGGCACACACCTAAGGGGCACTGCCTGGGAATGCCACAGCCTGAAGATCCTGTGGAAAAGCTGCAAAGTGCAAAACATGCTGGTCTTGGCAGAGCGAAAGGTTGGAGTTGCCCCATCTGGCAGCTGACCTTGCTTTTCCTGCAGAGCTGAGCTGTTCTGGCTGGGCAGATCACAAAGCTGTCCGGCTGCTCTCTCTTTGAGCATCAAGATAATGACTTTCTGGGAAAGAGATTGTTCCTGCTCCAGTAAGCAAACCCAAGGCCTCCACAAGGCGACCCCACACTCGGATTTCTTGTTGCAGTTGAAACAAACATATGCTCAAACAGCCCTGACTCGAGCCCGTGTCCAGGTGGCCGCACAGAGCTGTTGGTGCAGGCAGATGTCCCCACTTAGACACTGGCAGTTCTAGGGCACAGCTCCTTTCCCTTTTCCAGGCAGCCAATCCCACCAGGGCTTTGTGGGGATTTCTTGCTGGGAAGTGGCACAACTCCTGTGGACATTTCCATGCTCAGGAGCACTGGGAGCCCAGTTGAATCTCAAGTGCAATCCGTTTTTGTCAGCACCGTGATCCTGCCAGAAAAGAGATCAGGTTCTCCCTGTACAGGAAGCATCACAAGGGGCACAGCATCCTGTACCTGGCACATCAGGCTAAGGGATCAGAGCTCCAGCTGCCCCTGCCCTCAATGCACTGCAGAAATCTGAGGGTTTAGGGTGTGGATTTCTGCATCTTCTCTGGGAATGTCCCACCTTCTCGCATCCCACACTCAACTGAGACTGATGCTATATTAATAAATAAAATTATCTAACCCCAGATCTGGCTAAAGCTCTCATTTTTCCTGCAAGGACATTCACTGTTTCTTTTTCCCCAGCAGAAACTTGTTCTCTAGGAAGGAGAAGACGGAGTAAAACACAAATGAGGAATTGACATTCATCAGCTTATCCAGCAGTGCTAAACCATCCACTCGGATCACCCAGACCCTCTGGATGATCATTAGCTCTCAGGGTGTTTCAGTCAAGTTTGCAAGATGCTTTATATCAGTCAGGAGAGACTTTCTAATCAACTGACACAGTTTAAAGCATTTTGGATGGGGAGGCACGTACGTAGGAACGTGAGCCTGAGCACAGATGTGTAAAATTGTAGGTGATCAAAGGTAGTGCATCCAAGGCAGGATTAAAAGACGTTTAATACAGCTTTTCCCAATAAGCCTGAGAGATGAAAGAACTGCCACAAGGCCTTGCTGGAGGCTTAGAAATTGCTCTGTGAAATCAGCTGCAATTGGTAATTAAATGGAAACCTTGGGGGTGTTCTGAAGACTTTTTTCATAGCCTGGCGTAAGGGAACTCATCTTTAAATTACGTAGACTTTTACCTTGCACGGAGGTGAAGGTAAAACACCATCCTGCTGCTCCTGCATGTCCTGCCTCAGAGCAGCTGGCTCTGTGCAGGGGCAGCTCAGCCTCTCTGTGCCAGATCAGGGCACACAGTCCTGAATCTGAGCCCATGAGAACGTTCCCGTCTTCCCAGCGCCTGCCCTCGGCTGAGCCAGCTGTGAACCAGGGAACTCGCCAGGGATCTGTGCCCCTGCCTCGTCCAACTCAAAACCAGCCACACTCTAAAGTCTCCCAGCAGCTCCCAGAGCACCTTCTCCTTCTTGGATGTGCACACAGCTCTTCCACAACTGCTTCCAATCTCTGTCCTTCTTCTGCTCCAGGGAGAGCCCAAGGCAGGCAAGAGATCCCTTGGTTGACTGGGATGTGGGGGAAAACCAGAAATTCCTGGTCCTGATAAAAGACAGGAGAATGATGGGGGTTTTTTAACTGATTGTGATGGATTGGAAATTCTGAGTGTGCACATGAGGAAGGGAAACCAGAGCAGAGCAGAAAGCTCAGCCTTGTGGGCAGAGCATCCAAATGGGCCTCGGGAGATTTGGGTTGGACTCTCAGCTCTGCTACCGCTTTGCTCAGTGCAGCTGAGGCTGAGGCCTTCTCATGGCCCATTTCCCTTGTCTTTGCAATAAAAGGGGTCGGTCCTTTTTGATCTGCTTGCAAGCATGGGTTACTCACTGTTTGCTTGAAGAGTTCCTAGGATAACAAGGGCTATAAACAAAGGCAACCTCCTACCCTGGATTGCAGTTCAACAGCGTTTAGAATCCTGTTTGATGCAAAGTGCTTCGGTTCCTGTTGTAGCCTTTCATTTCTAGATGGCACAACACTCTCACTCTGAGGCAAAGTACTTTTTCAGACAAAGCTGAATCTGCTGAAAGTAGCACTGAATATCCTTTTTTCAGCAGAACAACAGCAGGTGAGGGCAGCTCAACTGCAGACAGCTCAACAGCTGCTGAAAAACAAACTAAGATAAAAAATGTTTGAAAAAGAATTAAAAGCAGGTTCAGTAAAAGAAATAGAAATAAAAAAAAGGTGCTGAATCTCCCCTGAATACAATGCAGGTAGCCAGAAATAGCTGCCAAAGGGAGAGATCGACAGCTGATATAAATAGTAGTGACTCATGGTGTAATGGGGATCCTGTTCAGGGGAACAAATCCCTATCAGTAGCTCAGACAAAGCCTCCTACAGCAAACACCTCCGAAGGCGGGGGCCTAAATACCTCCAGGGATTTGGAAACACAGAGCTTGGGATAATACCTCCCAGGCAGAAAGCCCTTTGTGCCAGTCCCCTGTCCAGGAAGCATCCAGTGCTGTGGCTGGCTTTGGTTTGTGGCCCAGGAGAGCTGGATTTATGCAGAGCATAAGGATACTCTCTCAGACAGATGTCAGAAAAAATCTCCATGCATCAACTGTGCCGTGCTGCTGCTGAAACCTGTCTGCCAAGAGTCCCTCCTCGAGGGCCTGGGAAACAAATAAATGTGCTTTAATTTCCTGGGGACTCGGTGCTTTCCTAGCACAGCTCTGGGCCTTTCCACCCTTGGTTTGCAGAAGGTGCCTGTCCTACCCCTGCTGGCAGTGGCACACAAGCATTTCACCTCTGGCACGCAGCCACTACAGGATTTTTGGCAGTTCTATTTGGCTCTGCAATCTCATATAAAGTTCTCCAGCACATCCTGCAGAGCCACCAGCATCCAAACCAAACATTCCCAGAGGACACAGCCCCTCACACTCATAACCGTGGCTGTGGGCAGAGCCCTTGGGCAAAGCCAAAGAAACCAGAGTATGATGAGGGAGAGATGGAGTTCTTCACCCTGAGCAGAAGTCTGTTCACATCTCTGGGACACCAGGTGCAATGTTGACTGTCCTTTACCTTCCTTTTTCTCTCAGGGTCCCTGTAGCTATCACAGGAAGAGATGCTCTTTGCATCCAGCATTTCCAGCCTCTGAAATTGCTTCCTGCCCTGTGCTGATGTGGAAGTCAATCCCAGAGGCAGAGCAAGCCTGAGAAATAAAGAAGTCTGACCCAGCTCAGGCAGGTCAGCAGCTGGATATTGCACAGAAATGGCAGTCTCTCCAACACGGGGATGCTTTTCTTTCAACTGCTTTTAATTTTTTTGCCCCTCCATATAATTCTCTAATAATCACCCTATTAACAATGTTCCATTTGCCACACAACTTGGGATATTAATCCTATTAGTTGGTACTAATCCTCCACAAAACAAAATGGAAATAGTCACTCTCTCATTTTTTCTCGGGGTAAAAAAAAGAGGGAGAGAAAGAGGTGGGGAGAAGAGAAGACAAAGATGCTTTCAGAGGTTTGCTGTTTTGTGAGTTAATTGAATGGAACTGGGTCTCCTGTGGTCTCCATATAGAATTCCATTATCAAGTAATGGGGAGTCACATCCAGCCTGTTGATAAGAGACAGTCTGTCAGATTAAGTATTAACTATCATATTTGGAAACCATGCAGTTTTCTACCCATTGGGGCATCCAAACACAATATCCCATTTCCCTTTCCTTCCCCCAACACCTTTTCCTGTACTACACACTAATTAAAGAACAAGGGGAGGGGGAGGCTGCTCCGTGCTGCTGAGCCCAAGATAAACTTTGCTGAGTAGGGAGGAAGAAATGAAGTGAGCATCCCAGAGAGCAGAGGTCTTTCCTATAGGCTTTCATTTTTCCACCCGCCCCCTCTCGTGCTGTATTTTTTCATATTTCTGTGAAGAATTACTGGCAGTTTCCATCCTCCCCTGCTCCACAAGGTGAGACTGGCACCTACTGGAATGCGCCTGGAAGGGCTGAGACTGAGAAGAAAAAAAATAAACCTTTTCTCAGCTTAGTTTCATCTCCAGCTTCGCATTATTTTTCCCCTTCATCAGGCAAACAAACAGCTCTGCAGACACAGCGACAGCACACGCTGGATTTGACACAGCTCCGTTTTTAAGCTGTTCTGTGGTAATTGGGGGAACTATCACGAGTCACTTCATTTCTGTGAGCCCGTGTGGAGGGAACCACAGGCACAGGTCCTGACAGAGCTCCCAAGGTTCCTGTGGGTCTGTGAGGCTGCTCCCTCTTCTCTCATGTCTCAGTACCTAATGGAAGCAGGAGCAAACATCCCTGCAGGTACAGCATCCATCTCCAGTAGCTTCATCTCCCCTTCCCTCACATGTTTTTCCTGAGGAGGATTTCCTTATGGGATCTGTCCACCCTCTGGGATTTAGATTTAGACCCCAAAACACTGTTCTTCTGTGATTATCCCCTAGCCTTAAACTTATTCTTTGATGTCCCCCTCCAAAGCACCACTGGCCAAACTCAGTCAAGCAGCAACTTGGCTTCCTTGTGCCTCTCTCCCTGCTCCATCTCTCCTTGCTGGGCCCACTCTCCAGCCACACCACCAGCCTTGTTCCCACTCCAGACCTCCAAGATGGCTCATACACACCTCCAGCTAAGCCCAGACACCACTGCTGGTGTCCTGTGAGCCCTGGAGAACACATCTTGAATCCATCACTGGCTGATCACCCACAAGAGCTGCTCTTTCACAATGGTTCCCTCCTAGTTTTGCTCTGTGCCACACTGTGTATTTTATCATTAACTTCCCTACCTGGAGCAAAAAGACCATCACACCAAAAGTCCTAAAACAGGCACCACAGGTTAAGCAAAGGCACATAAAACAGGGAAGTGAAAAGGCTGCATGGCACAGCATGATTTGGAAAGAACAAGGGAGAATCAGAGGAGAAAAGCTAGAGGACAGAGCAAATGCTGCAGACTTGTAGCTGAACAAAGTGCAGCTGGAGGCTGGGAACATCTCCTGGGCTGGAGCTGCCTCCATCAGAGGGATGGAGCATTATTAGGAGCAAGTCCTCTCTGTTTGCACTGCCTGTCCCCCAGGCTGCCAACCTGAGCAGGACTGACTCACCAGAGCAGTAAAGCCACCCTAGCCCAGCGAGCAGACACCTCCTGATGAGCAAATCTAATCCTCCCTCTCCAAACCTCTCCATCAGGGAGCTCTGGGCCCTTTTGTTGGAGAAGCAGCAGCTTCTCAGCACCAAGAGCCGGGGCTGCCAGACACGGCTGACCCCGGCTCTGGCTGGGGAGGACTCAAGCACTGCTCTATCCTCGGGAGCTGCCTGAGAAACACAGAGTTCAGCACGTCCTAATTGCTCTGGGCTGCACAAACAAACAAACAGCCCTTTGTTTGCACAGCAGCTCTCAGGAGAGGCCTCACACACGAGGTGGGCTGGGATGTTCCTCTCCAGCTCCCACATTGATCAGCTCCCAGCTGGAAGGAGCAAGGGGAACGCGGCGTGGAGACGCTCAGCGGGCTGCCCTCGGCGTGCGTGTCTGGGGCTGGCTGAAGGACATAGATGTTCCTCCTTCCAGCAGAGCTCCAAGATGCCCTGCTGCTCTCAGGAACATTCTGCATAATGACCAGGAATCACAGAGAAAAAGGAGCACCTGAGGCAAGCTTGGAAGGGCTGTTAGAGTGAAATTCCTCTGGGTTTACACGGGGGTAAAACGGAGTCGACTCCGCACTGAGCTGGACTGACTGGTGGCATCCACAGCCTCCGATGGGAACTGGGACAAAGAGAGGAATTGGGTCCAGGGGAGGACGTCAGGGTTCAGCCACCAGCCAGCTCATTGCCTGGCAGCAATTCATAGCCTGGTTCTGAAATCAATACAGGCTGGGAGCACTCAGCAGCCAGACTAAGCCAGGTCTGTCATTTACTGTAATTCTGAGCTGCTAGATTACTTTCTTTGGGTTTTCCAAGAGGAACAGTTAGTCACAGGGATGAGCTACTCCCCTTCTGGGAGCAGGTTCTGTTTTCTGTTTCTCCCCTTCCTAATAATCACCCTAACTTCCTTTCCACTCCAGGAGAGCAGAATGCTGTTCCAGCCTCCCATCACAGCCTCTGCTACCTCAGTGCTGTCAGTCTGTGAGAAGAGAGAAGGTTTTGCTGGGTTTTAGGGTACAGCTTCCTCTCCAGCTTCATGGATGTCATTCCTTAGCCCCTTTCTGAAGAGGAGCCAGCTCTACTGCTGCTTCCAGGAACAACTATATCCCAGCCACCACCAGGCTTTTTACAAGATCCCACAGCCCATGGATTCAGCCAAGAAGGATCAAATGCTTTGAGCATTCAGTGTCTTGGTATCTCCTCAAAAAAAAAGGACAGTACAGGAGAGTCACCCATGGGCAGCACATAAAAAGAGCTGCTCTGGGGAAGCCCGAGATAGACTTGATGGGACAGTGGCCTTCTCTTTCATGGTCCACATTTGGGATTTATGGCTCCAAATGCCAACATCTGCTACAAGGCAGAAGATGATGTTTTATTCTCCTGAGAATAGAAGACATTTCAACCAACCACCAGTACTGGGTTGTAACTCTGGTTGCTCTGAAGATACTCCTTTGCGTAGCTGGTTCTTTCAGGAAGGAGAATCATCCTGCCAAAAAAGTCTACCTGGGCATCTCACTGCTAGGAATGGCCTGGGAAAGAAAAATTCTGACCTCTTTCATCCTGACTGGCTCAAGGGAACGGTGGCTCTGGTGATGGATGGTTGACTGTAATTCCTGCCCGTTCATTTAATCACCGAGAAGAGGCAGCAGCACGAGCATGCTCAAAAGAGAGAGCAGCAGGCAGGGGTGGAAATCCCAGCGGCTCTGCAGAGCAGGGAGGTGTGAAGGGGACAGGGGGGTGAGAGTTCTCATAGCAGGGAAGGAACCTGGGGCTTTTCCTTGGATGAAAAGCTAGAATCCAGTCTGCTGGCTGTGCCATTCCAGAGGCTGCAGCCGTGCAGCAAGGAAAGAGCAGCCCCCAGAGCCACATCAAGCACAGCATGTGCTGCATCCTGCCTGCCACGGGCAGCTGCCTGCTGCAAATAGAGAGGGGCACTCGGGCATGGAGGGGAAAGGAGGGGTCCAGCCATACCCAAAGCTGCTTTTGCAGTCTCTCAACATGAAAGGCAAATAAATCTGCTCCTAAGAGAGCCTCCCATCCATCAACAGCTACACACACACAGAGTTCAAGGCCAGAGTAGACCTCATGGGCTGATCTCCTGCCTCAAAGAGGGTGGCCAGGGAAATTTCTCTGTTTGCTGACCCCAACAGCAAGCCCTAAAAACATCAGCACCCAAACTCTACCCTTCAACTCAGCACCACGTAGCCATGGGAGCATTTCCAATCAAAATGTTGTGGTGTGGTGTGGGGGGGTCTCCACAACATCCCCGGAGCTGGCACCAACCTCAGCCCCCCGGCGGGTCAAATTGCCCAAATTACAAATTACAGAGTGTTGTGTAACCATCGAGGTGAAAACGGGAGGGGCCAAAATGGCCCTCCAGCATTTCTGGGCCCCGGCACAGCCAAAACCAAGGCAGCTCCGTGGCTGCTGGAGCGGGGAAGCAGCAGGACTGAACACAGGCAGGCTGTGCTGGCAGTAACAGCCGGCTCCGAGAGGGGAAGGACGCATTGCGAACCCGGTCCAGCCCGGAATGTCTGTGGTTGGTGTAGCAGGAGTACCCTCTAGTGGGAGAACAGCCTGGAGAAAACCTTTCAAATCATCACACACACACACAAATGCAGGGGTTTAGATCTAAAGAAAAACTGCATTGAGAGTCATCATAAAAATGGGCTTGAAAACAGAGGGAAATGGAATATCATGGGGAAATAAAGTCATAAAGTCTGATTATCACTTGCAGTACTATTTTTTACTTTTCCAAGAAAGCCATTTAAACCCTGCTTTTCGAGCATATCCATGCAGGGAGAGCGCTGGGCTGGAAAGCAGACAGGAGTCTGCTCATATTCATGAAGCCAGGCCAAGACTGTTTAAATACCCAAAGGTCACAGCAAAGCCTAGGGCTGCGTGTCTTAATCCTCCTCACTGCCTGAAAGCTTCTGGGTGTGGAAGGAGTCTCTGCACTCATGGCAGAGGCCCAACACATTTCCCGAGGACATCAGAGCTGGTGAAGTCGTTTTGCTTTGGCTCATGGATGAAAGATTTTGCTGTTAGAGGAGGGGGGGAAGCCGGGCAAGGACTGCTGTGCTGGACATAAAGGATGCAGAGGATGCTGTGCTGTGGATCCAGATGGGATCAATATGCTCTCCCCAGTGCCCTGCTCGAAGATCACGCTGACACTGCCTTGACAGGTGCAGCATTAGAACCTCAACAGAGTGGAATTATGTGGTTCCTTCGGGGCTCTTCCCATGCAGAAGCCTATCTAACCTGAATGTTTTTTATATATATATATATATCCCTTCATCCACTATTGAAATGCACCTACCCCTAGGGACACCTTTGAGGGGTCTAAGGCTCCAACCCTTCTGATTTGGGCAGGGATAAATACAGTAGGGGAGCCTGAGCCCTGGGTGTTTTTTCAGCTTAAAGATCTAAGCATTGTTTCCTGCAAAGCAGCAGTTGTAAAGGAGCGAGTGGATTTAAAGAAACACGGTCCACTTTTACAGCCAGGGGTAGGAAGGGAGCTAAAAACATCCATGCCAGACTCAGAGTCGTTGTTCCTACAGAGATGATCCAAATTAGGCATCTCACAGGAATCTGTGCTGGTGTTCACACAATGAGGGTGACCCAGGAGGGAGAGCCGGGCATGGGAATGTGTCACAGACCAGGTTAGAAATGTGGGAGGGGTGACAGGCACAGGGAAGGGGTGGGTTAAGCCCAGCACCCCTCTTGGGAGATGGCACAGCCATCCCTCTGTATGATGTGTCATGTACAACCCACAAGTTACCTACTTTGTTCAAGCTCCAGTTACTGCCAGCAGATGTGGCTGGGGACTCAGAGTCCTGATTTCTGGTCATAAGTTATCAAATTCCCCCTTGATCCCACCTTCCTCTCACAGTGCATCCTCCCAAAGAGGGGATGCCCCTCAGCAGAGCTCAGCACCACCCTCCTGGGCCAGACTCAGCCGTGCCAGCAAGGCACAGCATGAAAATCAGAGTGGCACAGAAAGATGCCAGTCCCAGGCACTGATCCCACCCTGGATGCTGCTTATTTCGCTGGGAAGCCTCCTGGAAAAGATATTTACTCACCGTGGAGAAGGGAGGAGCCTGGCCCAAGGTGACTGGGCTGCAGAACTGGACCAGAGCCCAGAGCTCTCCCAGAGGTTTTCTGAGAGGCAGAGGGAGGGAGAGAGGGAGGGTTTGGCTCTTGGGAGGGTTCCTCTGCCTTCCAGAGCAGAAGGCTGTGAATCCCCCATTCCCACACGGCACGCTCAGTTAAAGTGACAGATGACTGTGTGCGTGCACGAGCCTCCATCACTGGAGAAAGGGTAGTGCAGATGATTTCTTGGAGAGAAAGGATAAAAAAAAAAAAAGAGAGTAATTTGGAGTAAATGAGGAAAAAAAGGGGAAGAGATTCTCTAGATACATAACGTGCCACTGCAGAACCAGGGACATGCCTAGGGAAAATTTTTTAAAGTTTTTTTTAAAAAAGCAAAGCTAAAAAGGAAAAAGGATCCTATTAAGATTAATGCTTTCTGGCTTTCCATCTCCCTCCAGCATGGCTCTTCCATTTCCATAAACCCATTATCCTCACTGCTGTTTCACTTAATTGGAAAATGTCTATTGCAACCTAGCATGTTCCAAGACAAACCTTGGATGTATATATAACAGGCACTTAAAAGCTTTCAAATATTTCAAATTTGCTCAACACAATTACGTGAACAAAAACCCTGTGGGACTTTTTTTTTTCTAGAAAACAAAACCCACCAAAAAAGAAAAAACCCAAACCCCACAATAGTCATAAAGCATGTGTTCACAGGGCTAGAAACACCATTCCATTTATCCTGATTAGCATTCCCTAAGCTTTTATGTGCACACAGTTATTGCCAGTGTAAGGAAGAGGGGAGAGTAGGAAATGACAGTCAATGATTTGGCTGCTGAAGGTCAGGGAACCGAAACAAGGAGATTTGTTTCACTGCAGTGACAGCCATCAAACAGGGACGGAGTGTGGCAGGTCCCCTCGGAGCTGCATCCTCCTGGGAAACCCCTGAGCTGTGCTTGGGGAGGGCAGGAGGGAACAGGCAGCGTTTGGGCAGTGAGCAGTGCTCCCAAGTGGAGCTACCTTAGAGGAATTGGGATTTCCTGGTGGTTTCTGGCAGTTCTACAACTGTTAAGAAGGAGATGAGCTCCTTCCTTCCACTCCTGCTGCTGTCTTCCTTTCCCTGTCCCCACTGACCTCTCCCAGAGCACTGCTTTGGGGGGACCAGGGCATCAAGACATGTTATGTGGATTCAGATGCTCACTGTGGAAGCTGGCAGACCAGGACCTGGAATCTGTCACTAGCTGGTCACAGGACAGCAGCTGTGGGAAGCAGGGCAGGAATAAGACAAAGTCTTCTCCGTGGTAAGTGGTGGCTCTACTGGTTTTTAGCTGGAAAGGACCCGAGCCCTTGTGTGCACCTAAGCATGTAACAAGTTTACAGGCTCTTCAGAAAATAATGGCTGATTTTTCCATGTTCACATATCCCAGCTCTTCTCCTCTCGGTTGGATTAGCTGCCAGTGAATAAACTCGAAGCCTGCAGTACTCAAGGTAAGTGCCAGCCCCGGCCCTGAGAGGCTGTGTTAGAGAACAAGTCTCTCAAATATTTGCTCTGCTCTCCCTTCCAGCACATCTCGGCTGCTGTCCACGCACATCATTGTCCCTCCGACCTGCCCACTGTGTAATGACATCACACCACTCCAAAAGATGAGATTTCCTCTTGCTGTCTGTGCAGCTGGCTCTGCCCAGCCATGCCTGTGAAGAGAAAGCCAGAAACGTGTCCCATCTGCAAGAAATGCAGGAAATCCCCTGGTGGTGCCTCTGAATGCATCAAGAGACCTCCCAGGGGTGTTCCTGGCCCTGCACCTTCATCCTGCCTGTCATGGAAAGAGCTGAGCATGCCAGGATTTTATCAAGTCCAACCTTCTCCTTCCTCATTCTCATCACCAACACCTTTCCTTGGACCTGCCTTTGCCTTTCTGGGGCAGTCCTGAGAGCACATGATCCCCAGCTGAAGGCAAGCTAAACCTTTACCTGGCAGCTGGAACCGAGCTGTGCCCTGCAGGGCTGGGCTCTGTGTCCTCAGAGGGACATTCACTGGGGTGGAGGGCTGAGGCTGCTCCTTTTCCAGCACTAATTCTGCCTGGGGAAAGTGTCTGAGGTGCAGAATGGGCTTTGAAATTCATGAGGAATTTGCACAGGTGGATTGCACAGAAGCATCCAAGCAGTTCCTAGACTTGGGAGGTGGCTCCTGTTGGGTTTGTGAGTGGAACAGCCACAAGCTCAGGCTTGTCCCACTGCGGTTGTGTGACAGCTCTGAGGTGGGGAGGTGGCACCCACACCAGGCTGGCCTGAGAATCACCCTGCTGCAGGGAACAAGGAACGACAGGGCTCTCTGAGGTAACTCCTGGACACAACAGCAGCTGAAGTCCAGCTTTGTGTGGCACATCTGGCAGCTGGAGCTTAAAAACCAGTCTGTGCTGAAGCCCAAGTGTGAGGAGACTTGCAGCCCTAAAGCAGCTGTGCAGCATTATTAGCAAGGGCTGAGCATCAAAGGGGAGAGCCAGGGAGAAAGGGAAATAAAGATTCCTGCCAGCCAGGCAAGGGAGAGCCAACTCCAGCTTCTCATAAACCAAAAAATTATGACACAGTGGGAGAGAAATTCAGTTTGTTTTCCTGACAAGTACAGTTTGACTCCAATGGCTCCACACCAGTTCTGTCTCTGCTGCCTCCTCCATAAGGACATTAAATCAACTGTAGAAGCTGCTTTTTGAACTACCAATATGATGCCATTGTCCGTGCTGCTGACTGCCTTATGTGCAAGTGCTACTGAAAGTCCTGATAACTTATCTGTAAAGGGAACAAGGCTCCTGAAAGACACTCACCTCTGCTGTGGAATAAGAACAAAAGACAATTAGGACACAGGGAAAAATCCCTTTTAGTTTATTGGTAATTCATGCAGGGAAGAAGAGGCCAAGGTTTCTCAATGACTATCCAAAAGCCAGGCAGGGAGATTTAAAGAGCAGCAACTCAGGAGAAAATAAACAGAAATATTTCCCCATAATTTAATATTTTCTTCTCCCTACACTGAAGTTCTGCCTGACCAAGGAGAGATTTATCGTGCAGCACAGACGTCCAGACAGCACCATTTACTGTTTCAAGACAGAGGCCAGGCATAAAAGGTCACAGTGCCAAGCAAAAGGGCATGGTCTGGTCATGCTGGGAGCATGAGGAGTGAGCAGGAAGAAACTGAAATTTTGGAACACAAGCAAAGAAAGCAGCAACTTAACTGACATCTGATTTCCCAGCATAAGCGTTTTGCAGGGCCACTAATTTCCTCATTTAGCTCTCTCTTAGTCATATCTTCACTTCTGCTAGTTTCAAAATCACTGTTGGTCCAATCTAAGTGGCTTTCAAATATCTGCTATTCCAGATACAAACATAAGTGGGTTTTGCCAAGGCCAGCACTACATTTCTCTGAGGTAGAGATCATGTCATGTCCCCAGAACAGCCAGGGAGCTTTACAGCTCTGTCCAGGCAGAGGACACTGAGGGCTGATCTGCCTGGCTGCTGCCTGGGGCACGTGCATGACCAAAGGCAGTGGTGTTATCTCAGCGGTTTGGCTCTGACCCTGCTGGCCCATCACCCTGACAGAGCAGCAGCCCCGGGGCCGTTCTTCCCTTCCCAAGCCCTCCTCTGCGTCCAAACACAATTTCCCACCGTGATTTCCTCCTTCCCCATCTTCACGGGAAGAAAAAAAAGCTTCTTTGCTTTCTCCTCTGGTGGAGGCTGCACCTGATGAAGCAGCACTGTTATTATGGGAATGGACTGCTAACAGCATTTGGGCATTTCTTAGTAATGAGGGCAGGGAGAGGGAAGAGGGAAGTAATCAAAATCCATGCACCAGATGGGCTATTCCAGAGGCATTTTTCTCCCCAAGCACCTGTGAAGGGCACTGGCTTTCAGCACGCACACTTTTTGTAATGAAGTTCAACCCACAGAGCACGGTGGGACACTTTGTATCTGCTCACAGGCAGGAGGAGAGAGGGGAAAGGCACTGTCCTCAGAGGAGTTTTCTGGCACTAAAGGAATTCTGCCCTGCCTCGGGGCCTGGAGGGAGGCCCATTTCTCTACCATGCAGAGGTTGATCCAGTCTCCACAGGCTTGTCCATCCTTTCTCAGTTACAGACTAACAACAAAGGGGACGGGGAACAGATGGGAAAGCTCGAGGCAGCTGCAGTGCCACGGAGTCGCACTGAGTGGCGGAGAAGCCAGAACCTGTCCCCAGCCCTCACATCATGACATTCACTGCTGCACTCGCTCAAATCTCACCGTGCCCTCAGGCTCTGCAGTGGTGAAACACATCTTTGGAGAGGAGAACATACTCCTGCACTTCATAGAGCTCAAAAGTGCCAAACACAGCTCAGAGTGGAGCCCTCTCCATGTCTCTAGGGAGCCCAGACACTCTCTGGCAAAGCCATGGCTTCAGCCATTGCCTGCCCTGTGCAGGAGCTGCTTCAGGCAATTTGATTGCTACAGGAAGAAAGGATGTCAGGAGAGCACTGGATGCCTCTGGATATGGAGAGGTTTTGCAAAACGAAGTTTGCAAAAGATTGGAAGGGTAAGTGCTGGGTGGGAGGTGCTGGGCTGGGAGAGTGAAGTGTGAATCAATGCATCTCTGGGTAACCCAGACACCCCGGGCAGGGCTGAGCCTATGATCCACTAAAATCAGGAGTTATCTTCTTCACAGTACTGTGTCTGTCTGCTGCAGAGATGAGGAGACTTTGTGGGTAGCTTTAGTACACCTGCCAGGACTAAGGCAAGAAAAGCACTGCAGTTCAGGATTTTTCCCAGCCAACCTGCAAGTTCTTAGACAAGTTTCCAGCTTTGCATTACTCGTTGAACTGAGCGCATCTTCAGCGCTGAAAGCAGCTCAGATTCCAGCTCCTGTTGCTGAGAGCAGGACACAATCAGCTGCTAATCCTGCCTGAGGTGTGTGAGCTGTATTTACCCAGCTCTTACCTGCAGACACCGTGGGATGGGCCAGGCAGAGCTCAGCAATGCCAACATGCAAAGATGCTCCCTTATCTCTAAAGCTGACACGGCGAGGAGGGAGCTTTAATGTTTGTGCTGCAAACTCTCCCCTCAGCCCAATCTGTTTGAAAACCAGCTCGCAGGAAATGGATGCTCTAAAGTAAAACAGCAAATCCCAGCTATCAGTGGATGAATTAGGCAGCAGGAAATTGTGGGGGAAACCTGAGGCGTTTGGCTTTGCAGGACAGCAGAAATCCCACCCAGCTGGGCTTGTGTTGAGAGGAGAAGGACCCGTGGCCACAGGGCTGTCAGCAGCACAACAGAGCACCTGAGGATTGTTTCAGAGCTCGGCTTGTTTTGCATTTTTACAGTGATAAAGTGGCAGGAGTTCCTCGAGCGGGAAATGCTGGAATCAGCTTTACCTTTATTTAAAAGGGAATTTAAGGTGAGACTTGGGAAAAGGCTGGTGCTCGCTCTGTTTATTTGTATCCCCTTTCTGGTCCTGTTTGCTTTCTAGTCAAGAACTCTGCTTCTTCAGTGTGCATTCAGTATTAAATTGCCTCTTAATGTACTAACAGCCAAGCTTCTCTTGAAGAATATCCTCCAGTATGCAGAATCTGCAGCATTTGTCAAGGAGAAAAGGATTAAGTGAATAGGGACTCCAGCCAAGTTTCCTTGATTTTTTTTTTTCCTTCCAGGTACTGGTAGATAAAAAAAAAAATTACTAAATTTCCTGGATCAGTTATTTATTTATTTTTCCTATGCCTATGTAATCACTTTTTGTTGACAAAAACATTTCAAACTCACATCTCAGCCACCTCCATTACAAGCAGGACTTATCCAAGGTCACAGAGCCACTGGCAGGGCAGGGAATCAGATTCCATCTCCCAGATTTTATTCTTATAAATCTGGCACCAGGAATATCCCAAAATCGCTGCCTCAGAGCTGATTTGGAAAAAGACTGAAACACCACCTTGATGTTCAGAAAGGGCTTTGACCCTGGAATTTAGTTACCAGCACATTCCCCAAGGAAGGCTTCTTCCCAAGGAGGCTGGCACAGGATGCTGAGGGCAAAGACATTTCTCATCGTGGAGGAAAAGAAGATCCTCTCCAGGAATTCTGATTGGGAAGAGAAATATCCTTTCCATCCACAGGGCAAGTGATAGAAGTTACCTGGAGAGCTGGAGCCCTCTAAGAAGATGCAGAACTCTGCAGAGGGAGGAGGACTGGTACGATGAAGACAAAATTCCTGTTTAAAGCCTCTCTGAACTCAGTCCCTCATTTTTATCTAGGGACTGCTGCCCTCTCTGAGGGGAGAGGGCTCTGTTTGGAAATCCAGAGCTGCCTACAGAGAAAAACATCACTGGAAAAGTCCAGTTCTGTTTATCCTCCCACACGTCATGAGGCTGCCCCCTCGAGCGGGATAACAGCTAATCCTGGGGATGGAAACCCCCTTCCCTTCCCACTGATCAAACAACAGTGTGGCAGAAGCCCTCCCATTCCCATTCTCTGAGTATGAAAAGCTTTAATCCTGTTTAAAAAGCCTTCAAGGCAGCCTGGCTTCCCACCCAGCTTTTCCAGCAGCAAGGCAAATCCCAAGTGCTTTTAACTCCGTTGCACTGTAAACATGTGAGCACTGAACAGTCCTCAGAAGCACATTTCTGAGCGAGCCTTAGGGAACTTGGGCAAAGTAAATAATGTGGCAGAAAGCCTTTCTAGAGGTTTCATAGCCTCTAATTTCCTCACCCAAGGGTCACAAGTACAGCAGCTGTCACTTAAGGCTCTCAGCAATTCACACATCCCAATCCAGCTCTTGCTGTTCAGTGTTTGAGAAACACTCGAAGCCATCTCCTCCAATTGTCCCCAGAGTAAATAAAGTTCAAGGCAGTATGACAAGAAAATTAGAGGCTGTGAAGTCGCTGAGAAGCAACTGGAAGGTAAACTGCCTTGCCCAGTGCAAGGTGCATTAACTTGCAGCTCCCTGCCTCGAGTTTTTGCTCAGGAGAGGTCCAGGATAGTCCAGAAGTCACTCAGCTGCACCATGGATGTGGCTACTGCGACCTGGCAGGTGGGGACACAAAGGACACAGCACTCGAGTGCCCTTTAATAGGATTTCTCCAGCCCAGAGAGAAGGAAAGCAGAGGTGGCTCACAGAGGAGTGCTGGAATGAAGGTCTGGAACTGTGGATGTGCCTGTGGAAGGAGGATTGTTCATCCAGGGGGACTCGGGTGAGTGGAGGAGCAATGCAAGAGCAGAAATGGAAGCAGAGCATTAGCACCGAGCCCACACCCTGTTATGCAGCAGGAGTGAAATGGGAAGAGGACTAGGAAACCTAAAAGGTTCTAGGAAGGGATAAAGGAAAAAATTACAAGAGGACAAATAGAGTGAAACTATGAAGGAAATGAGCAGCACAGCTGGAGAAGGGCCAGGGGTGCACTTAGGCAGGGGTCTTAGGCCTGCCACAGGCTCTCATGATAAACAGAGAAAGAGCTGGGACAAAAACGTGAACAAGCCTAGGACAGATGTGACCTCAACGTGAGAAAAGTTCTGTTGATCCATCAGATTTGATGACAGAAGGGAAATGCAGAATGTTCAGGGCCAAAAGGAGGCAAAGGTGGAATATGAGGAGATGGCAGGGAGAGAGGGCAGGCAGGGTGGTGGATGAAGTCAGGAGACTTTAGTTTGACTCAGCTCGGGGAGAGAGTTAAGAAAGGTGGTAGGAGGCTGCTGGTCAATTCTGAATCCCAATGGAGAAACTAAAAGGTGTTCCTGAATAAGAGTGCCAGATTTCTATGATCTTGGGCTGGGGGCAAGGAGTGAAATTTGCTTTTCAGGAGATCTAAGCAGGAGGATGTTCAGGACCAGCACGAGGCTGTTCAGTGAACAGGTTTAACAGATTTGCAATTATTCCCCCAGGACAGAGCCCCCAGCTCCTCTGCTCTGCTCCCAGCCAGGCTGCCCAGGGAGCTGCAGGGGCACAGCACAAAGCCAGGCTGAACACACCTCCCCAGCAAATGGCCCAGAGGTCCAACTTGTGGTGACCTTGGCTAAAGAGAGCTGCCTTTAATCATGACAGCGGATGAGCTTCTGGGCTCCTTCCCTAATGCAGAGACACGGCAGAAAAAAATTGCAGCCTAAAAGTTGTGCTTTTAGAGAAAAAGCTTTCTCTGCTACATACATCATTACCCAACAATACAGAGTAGCTACTTAGAGCATCCCTGCATTCATTTAAAGACCTGATTTTAAAAGCCAGCAGCTTTATCCATGGTTTAATGTGTCAAGTGCAAGCTGAATTGACACTTATGCAAGTCAAAGCAAATGTTTTTAAGATGTGACAGCAGAGCCATTACCAGCTTCATATATTTCATTCTACTTTTGTGCACACAACCAAGCATATTATTGGCTTTTTATTTCCCTCCTTGTTTGTTTCAGGATTCTGATTAAAGCAAGGAAATATTTCATGAGCTGCCAGGTTATGCTTAGACCATTAGGCCCATCTATGAGAAATATTTATTGGTTTAGGAAATGGGAGAAAAGGAAAGCTGGAGCACTGGTGATACATCTCATCCGCTTTGAAAACAGAGCAAAAGCCTCTCAGATTCTTGTTAGCCAAAGAGATAGGATGAAGTTGGCTCAGTATCAAAAGCTGTAATGGCCAGATGATACAGAGCCCTGATCTGGTCTAAAGCTCCTGGATCCGTTCAGCTTTGGACTGAAAATGTTAATGATGATAAAAGAATTTATGTTTGGTTAATGTCTTGTAATAAAATCCCCCAGGTCTCTGACAGTCCTTTTTTCACTCTTCCCTCTCCTGATGCTGTCTGAGGTCACTGTAGGTGACTGCACAGCCCCCTCAGCCTTAAGACTGAAGCACTGAGTCTCCTTGGGCAGGAGCCACGGGGGTTTTACTGCCAGCAATGCTTGCTGTGCCTGCCCTGGGATGGTAGGAAGACAAGCACAGCCCAGGAGTCACAACCACCTGCAGCTCACAGCACAAACACAAGCAGGGCACCCAGGCCCAGGGGAGCTGGGAAATGACAACCTGTAAGACCCATCCTGCAGCCAGCAGACAATCCAGCTGAGCACGAGTGGGGCTCATCATATTCTCCCATCACCAGAGAGGAAATAAGGCAGGGAAGGGAGGCACTTTGTTTCCAGACTTGCTAGGGATAACAAGACACTCTAAGGATAATCAGGATACTTTTCCAACCATACTGGAATGAGCACCAGCACAGTTTCACTGCATCTTAAAGCTGGATGCAGTCTGAAACCTGAATAGCCACAAGGAACAGAACCAGCGCAGGGGCAGAAAAAAACCAAAGCTCCACTATGGGAACACATTGTCTTCATTCTGCAGGAGTTGGGAGACAGCAGCTCCTGAAGATTCTGCTGCTCGAGCTTCCCCAGAGGTGAGGGGAGGGTCACAGCAGAGGTTACAGCACGCAAGGCCCCATCTGCATCTCCAGGGCAGGTACAGAGCTGAGTGAGGGATGAGCAGGGGTGAGAAAAAGAGGTGATTTATTTAAGAAGCTTCTAAATCAGTTCCTCGAGATGGCTGACCTGCTGACAGTGACTTAATCAGCACAAAACATTTTCTTGATTTGTCACCAGGGAAAGGCAAAATATTCTCGGAAGAGCTTCATCTTTTATCTTAAGAACTATTTACATCGAGGAGGTTAAGGCACAGCTTTAACCACACAGACAGCACCACCTTTGGATTTGCTGTTCTTAGACACTACCTGGGAACAGAGTCTTTCTTGTCTCGACTTGCATCTGCCTACCCACAAAAGAAAAAGCTCTGTGCCGCATCATTTTTATTCATGAAGATAAATCCGTTGTGTGTTTTTCTAATGATCTCTTAAGTCTGCAATTTGCACCGTTTTATAGCAGTAAAAGTTAGAGATGCAGTAAGCCATGTATTTAAGGCTGGTAACTTAATGGGAAAGGCATTAACTACCATTTCAGATTTTTAGTTATGTTCCCCTCCCCATCCTTTGTAATTACCTTGTTACTTAACAGCAGCATCAGCAATTTTATTGATGTGCTTTTAGCACAGGCCACTACCAGAGGACAAGAGTGCTGGAGCATGTTACAGACTCCAGAGTAAACTTTATCTCCTGCTCTTTTTTATAAAGGATCAGAACATTACCCACCTCTTCTCCACCCTTAAAAACCTGCCAGCATCAGCAAGGCCTGCTTCCCAGGCAGTTGTAGTCTTTTAACAGATAAGAGACCACTTTAGGCCCCCAAGTCACAACTCATGTAATCCTAAGAGATAATATCCTCTGATAAGCTTGGCTTTTTCATTTCTCTTGTACTCTTTTGTGGTGAGGGGATGGGGGGACTCTGCAACCCCACTGTGATCAAGTCTAATTCATGATGGAAGTTCTTTTGAAGAGACAAAGAGAAGTAAAGAAAAGCTTCCCAGAACTCTCATTGTGACCCTGCAGTTATTTCTGGTGAGGATGGTACTGGCCTGGGAGCCTTTCACTGCCTCCTGCTCCTCACTCCTGTTCCCCTGGCTCTGTGGGATCCTCCCCATGGCCAGGCCTCTTCCCAAGGAGACCCCATGCCCATAAGAGCCAGCTGGCATGGCCCTTTGCCAGCACTCCTGCCTTGCTAATCTACCTTCTCAGCCTCCTGAGGCCATCTGATAAACCAAACAAGTCTACATTTGGCCGTGTTCAACAAGCATCTGAATTACTGAATATTCTGTACATCCCCACAGCTCCTGGGGAGAACAAGCACTGTCCTGGATCAGTTTTTATGACTGGCAGTGGATTTGGGGAGTTGTATCCACCACACCATTGTTCACGTTAGTCTGCATGCATGCAGCAGGCGAAGACAAAAGGTCTAGCACAGAGCTTATCAGCACATGGCAGGCATTTTAAACCATCTTGCAAAGGAAAAAAAAACATGTTGTGCATGTAAGAGAAGGAAATCCCTAATTGGAAACACAATTGTCTCGTAAGACGGGCTCCAAAACCAACAGCCACTCCAATTTATATGGTGTTTTATCAAGCCAAATAGCCCCCAAGAGCTTTGCAAGATGAGCCTCTAATAAGGCTTATAAAACAAGCCCTCTGTAATAGAGGCTGGGGCAGGGAGGGGAGTAAAAGGCCTTTTAGCATGTGAATTGTGACAGCGATGTAAGCCTGTCAAAGCCCCAGCTAATAAAGGCTCCAGAAGCTCTGAGGGGATCTGCAGGAGTTTCAAGTGCAGAGGTTCATGGGGAACAGGTGGGGCAGCTGGAATCCAGCCCCCAGACTGGGCAGCCCGTGTAGGGTCTGGTGTGGGACCAGGCAGCACTCTCAGCCCTGTGACATTCCACTCTCTGGGGCTGAGCCACATGTGCAGGACACACTCTCAGTGCATAGGGCACAGCTCTGGTGGATCAGCTCAGAAGATGCCCCCCAAGTGAAGTGGGGAGGTCTCCTGTCACACCAACCCCACTCTCCCTACGGTTTCTGAAAAGAAGCTGTGCCTCGATCCTGCCCGTTGAGACCTTGCACAGAAGAATGCAATTTTAAAAGTATATTATTTTGTCTTTCCACCTTCACCCACAGGAGAGGAGACAGCCTGAAGGAAAAACAGAGGGGACATTTTTATTCCAGCCTTTATGGCGTGTCTGGAAGGCAATACTGCAGCAACGAGTGTGTGACAAGAAACAGGAACAGGATGAACAGGATGGGGAGTGTGACTGTAAAACGTGCCTTAACATCCCCTGCAGGAGCACATCCTCTGAGTACCATCCCTCCCTCATCACTGTCCTGCCCAAGTGATGACACACAAGTCAGGGAAAGCAAAACCAGCCAGAACAGGTCACACTTCACTGCACAGTTTTGCAAACCACGCGAAGAAACCCTCAGAGGAAAGAACCAGCTACTTTCAAGTCTATTTTGAGTTGCACAGTGGGGTTGTAAATACCTTGTTTCTGGCAGTTCTACAGTGGTTAAAAAAATATATCAAGTAGTCATGGAAAACCCAAGACATGAATTTGTTGCGGAAAGAAAAGTCTCTTTTCTTCTTCAACAAAGACAACAAGTGCTTTAATTCGGCTTCCATTTTCTGGCTGATGCTGTTTTGTGAGCAAGTCTGCAGTGGCAGAGCTGTGCTTGTGGAGATGATTCCAGAAGGATGTGCCCTGCCCTGCTTTGAAGGTGCAAGGCTGCACATGGCCTGGTTTTAACCAACACACACACACACATCCACCAGCCAGCTGACAGATTAAGGAAGGCTGTCACTAGTTTCAATGCCTTTAAGATCATCTTGCTGAAGTCTGGGGGGAAAAGATCTGTTTTGCCATTTTCTTAGACTTATAAATTACTGATATGTGAAAATCACAGTGATTCCAAGACTACAAAGCAGAGGGAAAATGTGTCATTTAGGAGTCACACATCAGGGCCTGGAGTGCATCAAGGACCTTGCAATCTTCCCCACACAGGAACCTTTAGGAGTCCTCCACAGCTCCAGGCAGACTTCCACACCTTGGCACAGACCTGTGGTCCTGCAGGCTCCTGGAACACATCCCTGCCCTCCTTTCTCCAAGCCACCTCAGTCCAGCCACGGAAAAGGGATGAGCTCTCTGCAAAGCTCTGCAGGCCATGGCAAACACCCGGCTCCTGGCACAGCAGTGACCTGGCACCCCCTCCCCACCCTGCAGGACTGGGAAGGCTGCCTGTACTGGGACAAGCTGTGGCTGCCTGTACTGGGACAAGCTGGCTGCCACCCCAAGGGACTGCTGTGGTGCCACGATGGATCCACAGCCAGCCAGGAGCAGTGCCCATGCCTGGCCATGTCCCTTCCTGATCCTGACCTGCTGGCTTCACTTCCCAGCGTGATCCCAGACCTGCCTTGGCACTGTGCTCTTGGAAAGTGATTTCATGGCCCTGGTTGTTGTCACTGGGGCTGCTCTGTTCCTCTTCCTGGGGATTACTGCAGCACTCATCAGCAAGGCCACAGCCTCTGCTTGTCCTGTTGTCACTGTCACCTCCCTGCTCATTCCCCTGCTATGATCCTGCAGGTCTGCCTGGAGTCAGTAACTCCAGAGCTCCAGAGGAACAGGAGCAGCCAGCCAGGCAGTAACTGGCCTAAAAAGGAGAGCCGCTTCCTCAGAAAAATACAGCTCAGGTATAACTAATGTGCCAGAATGCTCATGTCTCAAGTAATCCTCTGCTCAAGACTTTATCAATAATGCACAATTGGATTGTGGAATACAAAACCCCTGGAACTTCATAAAAGGACTGGCTTAAGCACCGAGCCAACATCATCGGGATTGATGAGTGAGGACAGTTTCAAACAAATTGCCCCTCACAGCCAGATAAGACCTGTCTCCAGGAGACTGGATGAAAGACAAGTAGCTCAGCATAGCTGTTCACCTGTCCAAAGTGAAGAGCTTCTGAGTGGAAAACAATGGCTTTAGGAATTAAACACATTTCCCAACCAGACTCTTCAGAGATGAACGCTCATAGATTGAAGGGGAGGTTTGTCTAATGCTATTTTAAACATTCTAATACTTCACAAAAACTTGTCCAAACGTGGGAGGCGGGGCCAACAAACATGACTTACACCCAGTTCAGTTTTCCCTCACATGTGAGGATGCCTGTGCTAAAGCCTTTGTACCCAAATGCCCCAGGACTGCCCCAGCACAGGCAGTGCTCGGTGTTGGCAGCAATAGGGTCAGCCCCAGCCCAGCACTCTGACCCCAAAGAGATGTAGCTGGGCCCTAGAAGAGTTGACACCTCTACAGGAAAACAGACTCTGAGGGAAACGGGACAAAATCAGCACAGAAGGGAAACCTCAGAGGCAGCAGACACTGAGGGCTGAGAGAACAGGGAATGTACACTGGGTATGGGACAAAAGGGAGCCAGGACTTTTGGAGGGAATGTATCAAACTGTGCAAGGTGCAGAAAGAAGGGAAGAAAAGTCAGAGGCAAAGCTATGAAAAGGGGAGGTTCTTCAATGCACACACAATTAATTTGTGACCTGCAGAGCTAGAGCATGCATACCACTCCCCAAGACCTGCCAAACAAACCCAACTTCTCAGGTTTATAGATGGATAGATCCATATCCTGGACCCTGACTGGATTAAGGCTGTTCTGAATTCTCTCTCACCATGTCTGTGAGAGACATCTTCAGTGAACACCCCCTCCCTGGCTAGCTGACAACCAGGGCTGGGGTTTGGGTTGCATGTCCCTTAGAGGATCCATCCTTCCCCGCTCACAGAGGCTCTTTGGAGGTTGTACAAACACTCTGTGGTGTCCTCAGAAGACAGCAAAGGATCAGCACTTCACACGACATCAGCCTCACCCCCCTGCACTCAGCACCCACAGCCCACCCACAGCAGATCCAGCAGAGCACCCCAGGAGCCTGTCAGGAGAGATTAGTCCCACATGCCTCCCTCAGCATTAGCACAAACTAACAGGACAGCATGGAAAGCCCAGCAATTCCCAGGAACACTTTATTTATTGCAATGCAGGGTAAGAACAGCTCATCTGGAGCCAGGCTCCAGCCCAGCTCTGATTGCCAGCTATGGGGAGACAGCTGAAATTACAGTAATGCAATTTCAATATCCTCACAGAGGTAAATGCGCTCAGTTGCCTCAAGGCCTCTGTAAACATTAATTATTAACTTAATGTCTGGCTTCCCTGAGGTATCCATTATCCTGTGTATTAATGGCCCTTCCAATAAGGCAGGGGGCAAACAGCTTGCAGATTACCTGATAGTATTAGTGAAAGTTTGCAAATTGATTTGGTTGGATTGGAAAGTGCTTGGCAGTTAACTGATCACAGAATCTGGAGAAAGAGCAGAGTGCAATAAAAGATGTTTTCTTTCCTCACAGCTTTATCTGCTCAGAAGAGAAGAGGAGCCAGGCACGGCAGTGCTGGCTGTTCTTTTGGATGCTTCTTTCCTGCCTCCCATCCAAAATGTAAGGAAGGAAAGCCTGAGGCAGAGAACTCAGCTCTGGCAAGAGGTAACATTAATGCTGTTCTAAATGCCTCTTCACAAAAGTTAAATCAATCTTATTCCTAAGACCCAGCTCTTCCACATTTTCACTGTCAGGGGATTTTCACATCCATATGGGATAGGCCTGAGGGGTCAGATTGAAAAAAGGATTTCAGTGACGAACTTCCAGTCCAGACCAACACTGGGATCCTCAAAGCTGCCTAATCCTTTAAATACCTCCAGATCCACACACACGAGTGAGGTAAGGGCGACAGGCTGAGCATGCAGACATGTACCATTTGCACTTCCTTCTTGCATAAACTGCTGCTCAGCTTATTTTCTCCTCCCAGAAAGCTGCTTTTACAACCCTCTGAAACACCTCATTTAACTGGAGAAGTATTTGTTCATCAGCACTCCTTGCAGCAGGCAGCACATGTCAGCGTGGGAGTTCAGTCCCCCAGGATATGACAAGAGAATTCATTGCACAGCACAGGGACTCTGGAGACGCTCCTGTTCTGAGGCTGCAGCTCAGATCTCATCCCAGTTCCACCAGCTGCCACCTCCACCCTGGTCAAAGCATCACACAAGCAGGACAGCCACGCCCACAGGCTGCTGCAGATAAGACCGGCCAATATTAAAAGCCAGCATCTTCCCCTTGGAAAGATAAGGCAAACCTGGCAGATTCTCATCTCTGTTTTTCATCCAGAACACCACATGCTTTGAACAGCCACAGGCACAACAAGGAGCAGTCACGTTTCCAATCTGCCGTGCACTTTGCTGGGCCCCTTGTGCTGGGAGAGAAATCTGTATTCTCTGATTCTATCTGGATGTCAGGGAGTGATTTAAAGGGAGACCAAGTAACAGTCCTTGATGGATTTTTGGTTACATTGCAGTTTGCTGTTTAGTCAGGTAACATCTGTTCTTCAAGCAGAGAAACACAATACTGCTCTTTCATGTAAATTTATGGAAGAAGTTACGATTTTATCCTACATCCTAATAAGGATTCTGACTTAGCTTTTAAAAGGAGAACCTTGTTTGTGCTGGAGTTTTGTGCCTGTTATTTTATCATAATTTAAAATCAAACTAGTCAGACACTAAATTATTTCCTGCTGAGAAATGTGCAAAAGCTCCCTTTATTCCTATATCCTCTTTACCGCTGGCATCTTGTATTTATAGAGTGTAGATGGAGAACTTAACATCCATGTTTTCTCCTTTTAAAGTCTCTCCTTTGATCTAGTTATCCATCCAGGAGATTGCTTTGATCCTTGCAGTTTTGCTAATTCCAAATACGCAATTATGCTTATCTAGTCCTGGAGGATCTGAGTGTTTCAAGCTGTCCCTCATCCACTGCTGGTTTACCAACATAGCCCAGCTTTAATCAAAAGGAACTTGTTCTTGCCCAGAGCGCTGCAGGCTACAGACTCATCTGCCAGCCTCAAAAACCCGGGAGAGCCTGCTTCTCCTTCCTGGCCACATCACAGGAAAGCAGGAAAGAGAACAGGCTGGGAGAGAAGGGCATCTCATGTGCTGAACAGCGAGGTTGGGGAGTGAGTGGAAGAGTCCAGGAAGGAATGGTCACACAGAGGAGCAGAGCTCAAGGCTCTCACACAGCTCCATGGGCTGGGAGGCTGTCAGGCCAGCCAGTCATGCTGCTCTTCTCTCTCTTACTCCGTATTTCAGTCACTCAGAAGCCAGGATCCAAGAGGATGGGAGAAACTGGACATCACAGGCCACGAGGGAGCTGAACTGAGTAGGGAAAGCAGCAGAAATGGGGAGCGGTTCTCCAAAAACAGAACCGTCTTTCACCTCCCATCAACCGCAAGCAGAGTGAGCTGAGACTGATCCCAGGCCTCTTTGCTGCTTGTTTTAAAAACCTTCTCCCTTACAATATCATTATACCACGTGAATGAAGGTTATCTAAATCCTGCATGATCTCTCCCCCGGGGAGCAGGGAGAGAGGCAGAAGAGGAGAATGCCATTATTTCATGATGCGATCTGAAGTAGTAGGGGATTTCCTTTCAGCTTCCAGAGGATTGGAACAAATTGAGATGCATCATCCTAATGCTTCACTGCCTGGTATTTTGACACCACATTACTGCTTAGCACCTGAAACTCAGCTGATGGAAGGCGTGACCACAGCCCTGCTTTCCCCTCTGCTACCAGCTCCTTGCTTGCTATTCCTCATTCTCAGGCTAATAAAGAAATTAAAATCTTCTCTAACACATTAAAGAGCGATAGGGAAAAAATACAAAAGGAAGAAGATAAAATCTGAAGAGGCAGCAAGTGGCCACAACTGAAGTACAGCGTTTAAATAATTATCTTGTTATAAGAGCCCAGGGAAGCCTGCTGGAGGGGCAAATTTCTCCCATCAGAAGGTGAGTGCAGGTTCCCTTCCCTCCTCATATAAAGGTGTTTATATACCTTACATAAGGTATTTCTGTTCTTGCAAATTGAAGGCTCAAGTGGCAGCTTCTTGCAAAACCTTCTCCTACCACCAGCACAAGGAAGAAATAAAGTCTGAGGATAATGGTTTAGCACCACTCTGGCACTTCCAGCAGCTTTCCCAGAGGCGGGTTACACATGGAAGGCAGGAGACGAGCTGCTAAATTGCCCTTTTCTATCCTGCAACCTCCTCAGCAGCAAGGCAAAGCACATTTTTTCATGTTTTGCTTCAAACAAGACTGACACCAGCAGGGCAGCCCCAACAACACAACGTCGGTAAGTCAGCTGAGAGATGAGAGAGGATTTTATTTTGCCAGTCTGCCCTAATGAGAACTTTGCAGGAGCTTTCAGTAGTTCAGACAGGTGGGTGACTGAGGTTCAGTGTCTGCCCTCACAGGGTGAGCCAGGATGCCAAAATGGGGTGCCAAAAAGAGGCCTGCAGGGGGACAAGACCCCTGTTAGTGCTGCTGTGTGCACAATCCTGCTACACTGCTGCCCTGGAAACCCTGCCAGGAAAGTTGCAGCAGTGGAAAAGGAGAGTAGGTGGCAGGTGGTGGAGCTTTTATGAAGTTGCCTTTCCTTGCCACACCACAAAGCTCTCGTGCAGGCAGAGTTTGCTTCCTGCACAACTTCAGTGGCCACCATCAGCTGAAGTTTCAGGCAGGGTCACCAAAATCTGCCAGCAGAGCTGTGTTTGGCACACTGACTCACTGCTTCAAACCTGCAGCCTTCTGAACCGGCTTTTCCAAGCTGAATTACCCACCTGACGTCTGATAAATCTCAGTGAACTCCTTTTTGTTCTAAGGGAGAACCTGTAAAATTCATTCCTCTCTGTATTACAGAAATTCCCACTGAGTCCTCCTCTGGAAAAGCTGAACGCTGTGTTTATGCTGCAAGAGGACAGCACAAACAAGGCAGCTTCCTGCCCTGACAGATTTTAGACCAGCACTCCTAAATCTGAGATCTGCCTGTTGCATGTTTATCAGCTTTACCTATCAGTGCTCTGCCTGCAAGAGATTAATCAAAAGATCATTTGTAAACTCAGCATGGTGTGAGTTTAAGCTCCCAAAATCATGAAGCACTTAGAAAAGGGTTTTTTACAACACTTTAACTAACGGGCCTGATAACAAAGTTACACTTTTTTGTGACTGACTCTCAATGAACAACTCCCACTTTTGTCTCAGCACTTCAGTTTCAAAAATCTCCGTGTTACTGTAACACCTGGCCCCGCTAGGTGAGCCAGATACATTCCAGATTGTTCACTGAAAGTTCATCTTACTCTGAAGAATGACGTCTCAGTAGGTGATTCTACAGACATTGCACTGAATTCCATTTAAAACTGTGAATTATAGTACCTCACTTTTCTGTCCTTGAAACATTTGTCTGCACAGGTGGTGCACCTTTGGTGGAATGGGGTGAAAACAGAGGGAAAATGGAAGTGTCTAGAGGTCATGCATCTTGGAAGGAAAAGACAGAGGAAAAGAAGGAACTGGGAGGAGGCACCATGGAAATACAAATGCTTCAAATCTCATTTCTTTGCATAGAATATAAGCATCAGACAGGTAACATATGTGGTCCGAGCCAAATGCGAGCACCTGACACGTTCCATCTGCACAAGCAAACAATCCAAGCGTATTTGGGATGATAGATGCAGGACTGACAGGTATTTATCACGTAACTGTCGGGAGATTTGACTATGAGCTAAACAGGAACACTGCTCAAAAGCACCTGCCTCAGCACAGAAATTTAGAAGCTCATACTCGGGAAGTTGCCCAGATTCAAAAGCTGCTGCATTTGATTTCCATGCCTGTTTTACCATTACTTCAAAGACAGCCAGTTTCAAGTCATTTGACATTTGCTCTGAGAAGCCCGAGCAAACAGCCAAGGCTGGATCAGGGTGTCTCTGTGGTGTGAGCTAACAAAGAAATGGACAAACATGTCAAGCCAAAAGCCAGAAGCTCTGGGAAGTGCACTGGGCGAGGCTGCAGCTCTTAATAGATCCAGGGAGAGAGGCTGTAAGAGTTTCACATGGAGCACAGCCCTGGCAGTGGGCTCATCGTGGCAGGCAGCTTGGGTTGTTGGTTAAGGCACCTCCTACGCTTCAGGGATGGCTCTGCAGGACATGAGAACAGGGGGAAAATGGGAAATTTGGCTGTCCAAAGCATCTCCCACTCTTCTGAAGATGTGATGTGCACAGCTGCCACATGCACACTTACCCTCCTCCCAAACCAGCAGCTTCTCAGTCGCATTAGGCTGTGGAGATGGAGAGCATGGGGTTTATATTACAGAGCAGAGACTCCTCACAGCTCTGTTAAAAATGCAGCCTGACCTCTGTTCTAAAGCACTTTAGGGAATCTTTGTCCCAGAGCTTGAGGAAAAGGTAGAGCTATAAATTAAAATTGCATTAGTAGTTTCTTTGGTGGTCTGCAGAGAAGGCAGGAGAGGAGCTGGGAAGGTTTTTTTTGCCTGTATAAGGAGTTGTATCCCCGAATTATAGGCAATGCTTTAGCATGGAAACACAGATCCGCTAAAAAATATAAAAATTAATGTCTAAACACTGTATAGCTCAAGAGAGAGGAAATGGCATTAGTGAAAGACCTGGTGCATTAATTGCCATTTCTGGCATTCTTGGAATCCTCTGTGTCTTTGATATCTACATAAAAGCATAAACCTCTCATTCTTTCTGAAATAATTCTTTTAATGCAGTTTCAGATACATGAAATGTACAAAATTTGGGCACTTCTACTTGTAGCTGCACTATTTCCAGGTGATTTCTTGTTAGTGCTTAGAGAGCTTTGATCTCCTTTTAGCTTAAAATCAAGTTATATTCCACACATTGGTTTTATACTGAGAGAGGGTAGTCAGAAATTAATCCACAGACACACTATTTTACTGCTTTTGCACTGTATTTCCTGTTTCAATGCTAGATTGTTTTGATGGAAGGTAGCAATCATTTAAACATTAAGAACAGTCATCCTGGGGACACAGTTGTCAGATTTAAGGATCAGGAATTATATAGGCAGCTGTAAAAGGATAGGAAGTGAATAGATCAATATTACGAGGCCCAGTAATTCTTTGAAGTATTAAAGTAAAATGGGGGAACTGTTTGCAAGAACAGTTTGATGATTTAAGTTATGCAGCAGCTCATGGGGCAGGTGAGAAGCAGGTAGCAACCTCTGTAGGGTCCTGAAAGGGTTAAGGACACCTTGATCAAACAGGTTTTTGCCCTGAAGAAAGGACAGGCTGATGAGGACTTGCAGTAGGATCCCATTCCAGGCTGGAAAACAGAAGAGCCCTGGCAGCCACTCCATCTGGGGGAGCATTTGTAGGGAAAGATCCCTGACAATTACACAGCCCTTTGGAGGGTCCTGGCAGCACCCTCCACATCTCTATTGACATGCAGGGAGTGAGCAGCCCATCAGTGAATTAATCCTCCATTTCCATCACGCAGTTCAGCATGTTTATGAGCAAAGCCCTGAGCACACAGTAACATTCTGCTTGATACCAGTCCTCAGAGAATCTGGCATTGTTTGGAAGCATTTGGTCAATGGCTTTTCGGTGCTCATTGTGCATGCAGAGGAGGCAGGAGCATCCCAACACAGTAACTACAACATGGGCTCCCCATAAGGATGTGGATATTCACCAGCTTGGAGATCTGCTCGGAATTCAAATTAATTCAGGAGAAGGAGCACAGCTCACAGAGAAATGCTGAGAGTCAGAGCAGACCAAAGCTCAGCTAAAAACCTGCACATAGAGTTGGACAAAGTTTCCTATTCCGCTTCAAATTCCAAGCAGAGACATGAGAGTGTCATTTGTTGTGTGGGAAGAGTGATCCAATCACGTCATTATTCATCCCAGCCAACTCGAAGCTCGCAGTTCAGGTGAGTTCAATTCTTAATCTAAGGTGACTTTATGCATTTCACTGGGATTTCAAAATCCAGCCTTCTAGACCTCAGCATTCCAGACAGGTCCAAAAAGAAGTTACTTTATTTAGTGATTTTTCTAGGACACAGACACTTAAGGTTGCAGCATAAAAGTTTAGAACCTTTAACCATTTTGTGGTTCTTTGAACACGACAAAGCAGCTCCCCCTCACTGTGCAAGTCCAAACCCACAATCCAGATTTCTCCCCCAGTCCCACCTGAGGGAAAACTTAGCTAGACACACCTTTTTATCTGCCTTGGGAAGGTAACTTCCTATCAGCAAAAAAAAACAAGCTAGTAAGATTATTTAATGAATTAGGAGAACAACTGCTTTTGGTTGATTTTCTTGGTTCTATTATTTCCCAACCAAGTCTTTGTTGTCAGTGCATAGTAGGGTCTACTAAGACCCTGGATCCTGGTATGAATCCAAACAAAGTTTCAGCTCAGAGCACTCCTAAAGGAGGTGGGAATGTCCCAAACTGGTTCAATTACACCAGCTAATGGAGAGTACACTGGAGGGTGGAGATCACTTTAAGGAACACACTCCTAGGGAAACAGCCGTGCTGGTTATCCCAGAGAAGTACAAAGGCAGGATCGTTCACCTCACGTGTTTAGGGACGCTGCCTTCTGGCGCTCCAGAGCCTTAGGCACATCTGAAATTCAAATTGCAAGCCTCTGATTTGAAAGGTTTGTCAAAGCCTTGCTCTGGTTCTCAGCAGTGCCGTTAGTCCCGACCAGATTTAAGGTAGCATTTGCAATTCAAAGCATCTCAAGGCAACGACATAATCCTTACAGGAAGCGGAAACTTTCCTTCCCTACACTTCCTAGCAGAAAATGGTATCCTAAATTAGCAAAACCAAGACAAAGTGTGGAAGGTCCCCGTGGGAGAGAGGTTACCCCACTTGTTTCAGATTTCAGCTGAGAGGTTCCAGTACCAGGTAACCTCAGTTCCTGTACTTTCTGTGGAGTGAACGCAGCAGCTCCACCGGCGCTGCTTCCAGCGGTAACTCTCCTCACTTTGCATAATGAAGTCCCATCTATAGCCCAAGAAGTTGTTTAACCCCCAACAGTGACTTATTCCAGGCTATCAGCCAAGTGAATGTTAAAGTGGAATATATGTAGCAATGATCATCACAGGCTGGTATTCATCTTGTCTCAGAAATTGTTTAGGGCACAGAGGTTAAGAAGAATAGAGTGCAGGCTTAAAAAAGATTTGTTTCTAAGAGACATTTCACTAGATTCATCCAATTTAGTGAAGAAGCTGAGGTTAGGGGAATGCCTTTTAGAAACTATTGTCTCGTGGTAATTTAACGCATAGGTTTTCAAAAGAGGACAGCAGTTAAGCAAAGTTGTAGTTCAGTCAGATAAGAAACTCTCTCATTAGCATGGAATAGATCTAAGCACCTCAGAGCAGCTGTCAGCCCCTTTGCAAGGCAGATCCCACATCCCTTCCCTTTAGACTCTGCAAGCCGAGCTATCCAGAGCTTTTCAGGGCTCCTGGCATAGCACAGACTTACCAACCCCTGAAAGTGCGGAGGGGAAGATCCTGATCTAGACAAGGCAATTAGAGCTGGCTTAGAGAAAACTCACCGAACAGACAGGCGTTCTGCAACAGTGCCACTCAGCATTCCCATCCGAAGGGGCAGAAGCGTTCAGGAAACAGAACTCCCCGTTCTGAAGCTGAGCTGAGCACAACCACACCCTCTCTCTCCAGGCTAAGAACCAGCAGAGATGCTTGGGGTGTTTAGAACAGCATGAGGCCCTTAACTGGGTTAATTGGGTTTCACCTGCAGCAGGTGGGTGTTTGTGAGCACCTGCTCAGACAGGAAACGTGATCCTGTGTGCGGAGGGGATGGTGCAACTGCACACGGTGTGTCTTACCCCGAAACACCAACAGATGTTAACCAAGGCACAAAAGTTCTTCTAAAGGGTGTTTAAAACGTATTTGTTTTAATGTGCTGCTGTTTTCACTCACGTGCATTTCAATGAGATTTCAGATTTGGATTAATGAAGGGGGACATCTGGGGGAAGGGAAGGGAAGGGAAGGGAAGGCTTTGCCGAGCGTCCTCAGCTGTCTGGAGAAAGGGGCCAGCAGGAACTTCCTGAGTTGAGCAAAGCCACTCTACCTGCAACAGCTACACCCCACGGACAGGGACAGGCTGAGCCCTGATTTTTTTCCCCTGCAGGGAAGGACCTGGTGGTTCTGACAGCAAGAGAGCGAACGTGGAGTTATTTGGCTGGAGACACACAGAAGCCAAGTGGCAGCGCCTCAGTTCCTCTACAAAACCCTTCAGAATGAAAAAGGAGCTCCATCTCGCTGAAAGGACAGGGATAAGATATCCCAGGCAGCAATAAATCGGCCTCCCTCAATGTGCTCTGAGGAATTACAGAAACAAATAGCCCCAGAAGCAACATTTGCAGATAGGTCAGAGGTTCTGCATTCACTTTGGCTTTGTTTATATCCCGTTTTCCGTGCCCCGGGGCGACACGAGTGAGACAGAGGCATTGTGACAACCCCTGCACCCTCCAGAGAGGGAAAGGCAGCACTTTGCCATCATTAGGACTCGCTCACGCTGCTCCTGCAGGAACCCAAGCCCCCGGTTCCAGCACCGGCATCGCGGTGCGGGGTCTTTGAGCAGAAGCAACAGCAAATAGCCCATCCCTGGGGAGCTGTTCCCTGCATAAATAGCTGCATAAACAGCTCTGCAGTGGCACTCACAGTCTGGCTCAGGAGACTTTTATGTCTCCAGTTTCTAATGAGGACCGGTTTAATTTTTTTTTAACATCCCGTCTCCCCAATAAAAGTCATCTCCAATGTGGAATTGGCTCTGAGAATTGCAGTTCCTTGATCATAAGTGCTTTCAAGTGATGTGGCAGGGTGATCAACGTGAAGGTTGGATTAAGGTTTAGACTGCAGCTTTTGGGAGTCATACAAGTCACTAATTACACATATAGCCCTCAGTACAGCAATGGTAACATCACAGAGCTGCTTCAGGGAAGATTCAAAGAGAAATAACACAGTTTAGCACTAAAGTAAGAAAGTTCCTGTGACATTAAAAAGCACAATTTGCCTCCAGGCAGAGGTTTGTCTGTGCCTCCTGAGCTCTGTTAAAACCCAGAGATGACAACTCCTGCACACGCTGAAGAGCCCAGGCCCAGAGCTGGGGTCTGCAGAAGTCACCTTGTAACTGAATTTCCATTTGCCTTCCAAAACACGGTCGTTGGCTGAGGAAAGCCCAAGACTACCATTTCATTTAGCTAATATTTCATTTAGCTAAAGAGATCCCTCAGCTTCCCTGGGCAGGACAAAATGGAGCGAGTGTCATTATTGCTCCCGAGGTACGAGGGTGAGATTAGATCTGCAATCAGGCACGGCTCAGCCCCACACCGCAGGCAGCAGGGCACGACCGATATTGGATTTGTTTAGGAGTTTCTTTCATTCCACTTCAGATGAGTGACACCAGTCCAGACCAGCTGTGGAGTGCAGATATGACAGATGTGGCTTGAAAGAACCTGGGAAAGTGCACAGCAGCCTGGGACTACTTTGTATGGAAGAACAGAGATTGTCTGGGACACAAAAAGAAGTCAAAGCTGCTCGGCCCTGTCTGTTCTCCAGTCGTGCACAGCTGCCACTCAGAACAAGGAAGAAATGGAGAAGAGAAATTGGGGATTTGAAGCCTGCAAGACTGCTGGCTGTTAAGAGAATAAACAGTGATTTGCACCCCAGAACCAAGCGCAGATCCCAGGGGACAATGCAAGGTAGGCACCAGTTAATTGCACCATTTTCTTCCTGGGCACAAATGCTCCTTTGCAGGACTAGAAATGCTTTAATGAGATGCTGTTTGCATTCAAAAATAGCCTTTTAATCAGTAGCTTTGAAGACTTTCCAAAACAGAAAAAAACTTTTATAGTCTGTCTTGAAAACATTGATGGTTTTCTGAAATTATTTTGGATGTCTCAAAGAATGGGATCACAATGATCTCTGGTTTTAGCAACAGTCATTGCCCGACAAGGTCAATTTAAAAAAATCAACTGTGGTTTTGTATTCATTCTAAAGTATTCAAAGCTAAAATTTTCAATTAAAACTGTGAAAACAGTCTTCTTCCTGCAAGCAGAAATGACAAAATAATTTGGGAAATGCTCTGAAACAAACTGCCCCCAAAAAATATCTGCCAAGCTTTTATTTTAGATTTCCTTTGTTTTCCAAAATTAGGTGTCATCTTTCAATCAGCACCACCCCAGAGGATGAGATTTGTGTTCACTACCCTGGCATGTGTAATGATGCCAGAATAATTCGCAGCAGATGTACATTTGGGGAGAAATTATTTTCCTGAGAATCTATTTGTGTGGGAGGATGAAGTATGGTTATAATGAAGGTGCTGTGGGAGCTGAATGACTTTGCATCTCAAGTACAGGTGCACTTGGGTGTAACTTAAACATAGTTTGCAATCTCTCTAAATGGAGCATTTATAGCCAATTACACTTGTCATTCACCTTGCAAATACCTCTATCTAATTTAACAGCATATGCAGCAAGCAGAAAAATAAAGGATATTCTATTAGGTGACAGCAGAATAGAGGTGGAGGCACCAGCTCTGTGTCTAACACACGTTTGGCAGATTTCTGAACCGAAATAGAATGAATTCAGAGCGTGGCCTCCAATGCCCTTATTCTCCCTGCATCAGAAGCCTCCTGTCAAATGTAATTTCCTCCAGGAAGACATGTATCTAGCTGAGATTTTCCAAAACCTGTCCAAGTGATTTGGACACTCACTTCTCATTAGTATTAACAGCAAATGAGCATGAGCATGTCCTAAGTGCCTTTGGAAATCTCTGACACATTCTTATTTTGGTGGCTGTTAAGTGACTCTTTGGGCAATCTGCACTAGAAATGACAAATTTCACATTTGTTTTCCTGCACTCGGATATTCCTAATGTCCATGTACCAAATGTCAAAATTTTCCTTCAAAAAGACAGCTGAGATGTGGTGAGAGGGAGGGCAGAGACAGACTTTTGCTGTGTTTAGATTAAAGGACAAAGTTCACATTCCAAAACTGTCTCCTCCACAGAGGGCTGCATATACCAATTTTAGGATAATACCACACTCATTGTCATCTTTTTGTCACCGCCCTAGGCAGGGATGTCACTGCAATGGGAGCAGGGATGCAGAGGAGTTCCATGGCTCTGTGTCACAGGCACTGAATCACAGGCAGTGCCCTGGAGAACGGAACAGGAGGGAGGGAAAGGTGAACCTCGGTGGGAACACCTGGTCCATGCCCTGCAGCAGGGAACAGCTGTTCCTCTGAGAGTTCCTCACATTTTCAGTGGTACACCTTGGATCACATCCAGTCCCTCTTAGAAACAGCAAGAGGAAAATGGGAACTGAGGAACAGCAAATTCTTTTTTAAACTGACAACAGATTATATTCTCCCCTTTCCCCACCAAACTGAGGGAGCAGAAAGAGGCTTGGGAGAGATTTCATTCCTGTTGTGTCCAGCTTGCACTTTTCACCCCCTACAAGGCAGAACAAAGCCTTGCAAGCCACTTCTCCAACCAAAACACTGCAAATCCCTTCAGACTGAACCATGGAGCTTTTCCTTTCCAAGCCCTCCCTAACAAAGTCAGTCTTACCACCAAACATAAATGCAAATAAGTGAGTAATGTTGAGCTCTACAAATCCATTTTACGTGGCTTCTTGATCTGTTATTTAACTGACATCCCTTTTTGCCAAACGTATTTCATATATATATGTCTGTTTCCTATAATCTTTTCCATTTCTCTTATCGCTTATATTTTAATAAACCACATGTACAGATTCAGTATCTTCTTTAGCAGCCAGAAAGGGAGATATATTTGTTCATTGGGGTTATTAAAATTCTAAATATCTCCCTCCTTTTATTTGATTTTAGTGAGATTCCAGACATTTTCTCAATACCAAGAAGATTGGATTCATTGGAATATAACTGACAGAAGTCTTGCAAGGAAACTTTAATTTTAGTTCAAACTCCATTAATTTAAGATATCCCTAGAAGACATGGAGCAAGGTGAACTTTTTTTTATGAACTATTTTCAACCCTAGTTTAAGATGAAGCTAAAATGGATTTTTTTGCTTCTTAACACTGAGGAAAAAACCCTAAAAGCAAAACTTGAGACCATTATTTCGCTTTCAAATATTTTTTAACTCCTGACAGAAGTCCTGATGGCCACTTGGCTTAAGCAAGGACAGACTTAAACCTTTAAATCTGTCTTTTGGGGCGTTATCTTCTTGGTATTAGTGGAATAAACTACTTAAAACAGAGTTCTGCTTTCCTGGAGGCCTCTCTACTGGTCTGTCATTGCTGCCTTTTACATAGAGAGCACATTATGTTAAGAGGCTCAGCTCAGCAATTCCAATATTTGCTACCAAGGGAGACTCCAGCAGTGATTTCTCCCTGATCCTGTGCAAAGCAGCAGTGATTTGTCTCCTGGTTTTCTCTCAGTGAACTCAGTGTCCTGTGGTTTTGTGGATATATTCACTGGATAAATTGTTCTACTCACAGCTGTTTGAAGGTACGTTCTGCCAAAGGGGGAGTTGGAGGAGTTTGTTTCAATAAGACTCTAAAACCCAAAGTGATTTTAATTATTCCCCTTGCACATAACCCTTCTCACTCACAATAAGAACAGTGGATGCACATTGCAACTTCAGGGGAAGAAAGTGCTTACAGGGAAAACTTAGGAGCAGTGACCAAAATCAGGGCCTGATGGGCCACTTGAAACTTTCTTATCACTTCCTAATGTCACCTCAGAGCTGTTAGCCACAAAAACCACGACAAGATCAAACTGAAAGAGGGTAGATTTACATTATATATTGGGAAGAAATTGTTCCCTGTGAGGGTGGGGAGGCCTTGGCACAGGGTGCCCAGAGAAGCTGTGGCTGCCCCTGGATCCCTGGCAGTGCCCAAGGCGAGGTTGGACAGGGCTTGGAGCAGCCTGGGATAGTGGAAGGTGTCCCTGCCCACGGCAGGGGGTGGGACTGGATGAGCTTTAAGGGCCTTTGCAACCCAAGCCATTCTGGGATTCTGTGAAGAAGCAAGTTTCAACTTTCCACCAATTCCTTTGGAGCCACAGTAGAAAATCAGCAAAATTAATGCTCCAGGCTGCAGAGCCTTCATCTACTGCTCAAGAGAAGGAGAGCTGGCATTAAGAGTGCACCAGCTTCGCTGCTGTTATTCCCAGGCCTTTCCAGAGCAACCAAAGAGCTTTTGTGTGTGTTTCTGAGAGAGGAAATTTATCTAAAACTCCCAGTTTCTCGTGGCAGCCTTCTGCCACCTGCCTGCGCTCGCTGCATCTCTCATGGCCAGGCCATCAATCTCCAGTCCCTGCACCACTCCCCAGAGAGGCAGCCTCCTACTCCCCTCACCTGTCCCTGCTGCCATCCAGGCTGAAAAGAGCCAGGAGCAATTCATCTCACCCTCACTGAGGCCTCTGAATGTTCCTCTACTGATTGAAGACTCTGCCTAGTTTAGCTCATTTTGCTGACTTTTAGACAGAGTTAGGGAAGCAGATCCCACCAGTGGCAGGCTGCTCAGCTGCCTTATTTAAACCTGATAATGATGTGCTGCAGTGTCAGCCCTTGCCTTTCCATCTCTTTTACCAGGCTCAAACACACAACAAACGGGAGATCTCAGCGTGGTGCCGTGTGCTCCCAGCAAGCTCTCTCTGAACTCTGCACATCCTGACATCACAGCATCTGAACACCTCATTTTTACCTGGCTTTTGTTTTCTTCCCCTCTAAAATCCCAGTGTTCATACAAACTGTAGCACCCAGTCGCTGCTGGTTCTGCAAATCATTTCTCAAAGCAATGTGAATTATTAAAAATCAAATCACATTAAACTCACACATTAAACCTTTCATCCAAGTCTGCCAAATGCGTGGTCTTGGAGCTGTATGCACTCAGCCAAAACTCTGGAGCATGGTGGTGGTCTGGGTGCCTTCCACATAAAGTCCATAGCAGGAAGACCTCTCTGAATCCTTCTGCAATTCCTGTTCTGTGACTCAACGCTCCCAGCTGGATTTGGTTGGGGGAGCTTGTTCCTTTCTTTGGTTTTGAGGTTTCCACCTCTTCTGGGCCATGAGGGACAGGTGTATTTCCATCCTGAGATCATGGATTGAATGCATTGTCTGAGAGCAAACATTGCAATGTAAAATATTGCAAATGAATGCAGACTGTCTGTTCCCAGCCAGATCCCAGTGATCAGAAATGCTTATGTCAGACTTCATCCCAGTTTTGTGCCTGGGCATGGCTGTTACACTCACTTGCAGCTCCAAACAGTGTGGTTTATTTGATGTGCTGGGAAGAAGACTGCCTGTAGCTTGCTTTGCAACCAGCTGGAGGCCAGAAAAAGACAGATATGTGGCTGGTGAAGCAAATTCTGTACCTTATACCTCATACTCTGCCTTTGAGGCACAGCGAAGCAGGTCAGAGACTTGGCCATGTCAACCTACACAGCATCCTTTCCATGGATGAAGGCAGGAATCCTGTGGTGGCGTGTACTGCATCAATTCCAGCCTCCTCAGCAGCCTCCTGGCACAGCACAACAGCACTTCCATCAGAGAAACAGGGGTGGCTGCCACCAGCAGAGAGCCAACAGCTGGACTGCAGCTGTGTGCTCACCTCTACTGGGATGAAGGGCTGTTCTCAGGGGCCTGGAGGGATACAGCAGCACCTCAGGCCCCCACAAACACAGCGTGAGTGGCTGGGAGGGACAATTTCGGGACGTCAGGTGGTGGAGCAGCACTTTAGGACTGTGCAGGTACAGTGTGCACTCACGGAGAGCCTGGTTGAGGGCCAGGTGACATGGCAGCACCTCAAACCTGCAGCAACATGGCACAGCACACTTGAAGGGGCAACTTCATGAGGCTGGGGATCAGGCAGTGGCTGAGACATGGTGTAGAAGTCTTGGAGGGACTACTTCTAAGGCCAGGTGATCCAACAGCACCTCAAAGCTGTGCTGACACAGCACAGAACTCTTGGGGAGCAGGCGTGGTGCAGCCAGGGATAGGGCATCCCCTCAGACCTGCCTCAGCTTGGTGTAGTGCTCTGGACAAGCCAGCTTTGAGAGGTCCGGAATGCATCTTCACCTCAGGGAGGGACACGGAGGGTGCAGCGCTCCTGTGAATCCACCCGTGTGTGGTGGGGAACTGCTGCTGCCTCTCGGTGGGACACACAGGGCACAGTGCTCCAGTGGAGTCACCCATGTGGTGGGGACCAGCCATCACCTCAGGGCACGGACCTGGCACCGCCTCAGGGCCCAGACTCGCCATCACCTCAGGGCACGGACCTGGCACCGCCTCAGGGCGTGCACCCTCTATTGCCCCAGGCGCGGTCCCGGTGCCGCCTCGGGGTACAGAGCCGGTACTGCCTGAGAGCGCGCAGCCGCTGCCGCCTCAGGGCCAGGACCCAGTGCCACCTCAGGGCACGGGCCTTCCACCGCCTCAGAAACAGTCCCGGTGCCGCCCCGGGGCACGGACACTCCATCGCCACAGGCACTGTCCCGGTGCCGCCTCAGGGCACGGACCCTCCTCCGCCTCAGACACAGTCCCGGTGCCGCCCCGGGGCACGGACACTCCATCGCCACAGGCACTGTCCCGGTGCCGCCTCAGGGCACGGACCCTCCTCCGCCTCAGACATAGTCCCGGTGCCACCTCAGGGCACGGACCCTCCGCCGCCTCAGACGCGGTCCCGGCGCCGCCTCAGCCGCGCGAGAGGCGGGAAAAGGCGAGGCGGGGTGAGGGGCGTGGCCTGCGCGTGCCCGCCCCCTGGCCGCCGTTCGGGCCGGAAGGGGCGGGGCCCGGCGCGGCGCGCGCGCGCGCGTGGCCCTACGGAAGCCGGGTTGGCGCGCTCGGGT
>VZRR01014001.1:0-43877 GCA_013398015.1 Oreocharis arfaki | reverse complement strand
CAGCTCAGACTGGATGCCCACGGGCGGCAGGACACTGTCACACGCTGCCCGCGCTCTCGGCAGGGGCACAGCGCTGTTCTGCGCTCGCCCGCAGCTCTCCTTGCCCAGACCCTTCTCTTGCTGTGTCAGAGTCAGCCGCGGTTACTGGTGCCAGCTGCTGTTCCAGCCTGTCTCCCTGCCGACCGCAAACCAGCGCGGTGCTGCCGGAGCTTTTCCTCTCTCCCTGCTTTTGGGCACCTGGCTGCGCTCGGCCTGCACAGCTGCGGAGGACATGGCAGAGCAGAGGTACTGCGTGGACTATGCCAAGCGAGGCACCGCGGGCTGCAAGAAGTGCAAGGAGAAGATCGTGAAGGGGATGGTGCGCATTGGGAAGATTGTCCCCAATCCTTTCACGGAGTCCGGAGGGGACATGAAGGAGTGGTACCATGTCAAGTGCATGTTTGAGAAGCTGGACAAAGCCCGGGCCACCACCAAGAAAATCGAAGACATCACAGACTTGGAGGGGTGGGAAGAGCTGCAGGATGAGGAGAAAGAAACAATCAACAAGTACATCTCAGGTGAGGCACAAGGCAGTGCCTGCGTCGCTTTTCTCCTTACTTTCAAGTTATGCCACAGGTTGTCGCCCAGCTGTGCCTTTAGCATGAAATCCTCATGGATTTATTTGTATTCCTTAGGGACAAAGTGTGTGGTGCTGCTCCAATCCCTGTCTCAGCCACGTAGCAAAGGGAAGAAATGGTCACTTTTACAGTGGTACTTCTTGATTCATTTGTCACAACTGATTGTGGACAAGGCCTGGATGATTTAATTCATCAGCAAATAAAACCCATGAGGAAGCATCAGTTATTTTCCATTTTCACCTTTTTCTGTGTTCTTTAATTACATTTTAATTACAGAGGTTCTTTTAACTCCTGTTATCTTAAAAAAAAAAACCAACCTGTTTTTTTTTCTCCTCCAGTTCCCATTTCTTTTAAGGCTTTTTCTTTTGTAGCTGACATAATATGGTGAGGGATAGATGAGATTATTCCTGACTGCCTCTTTGAACCTTTCTGCTTCCCAGAAGCCAATTCCAAGACTGGAGGTACCCCGAAGAAAAAGGTGATAGTGCAGGCAAAGCTCACTGCCACAGGACAGCTGACCACAAAAGATCCACCAAAGAAATTCTCTGGATTCACTGGTAAGAATCAAGAAACTGAGTTTGGGAAACAAATTTCTTTTAATCTGAGCATCAGAGGTGTTTTAGCTTGACTCAGATCAGTAGATTTTTATCTATAGATGATTTAGGATTTTTAAATTCTGGTTTTTCAAAAGCTGTCAGTGCTTTCTTAGGCTGTGAGTCTTGAAAGAACATGTTGAAAGATGTTGGAGTTCCCAGTATTCCCAAGGGAACAAAGGTTCTGTGATGACCCACATTGTCAGGCTGACTCCATCTGCCTGCATCCATTGGCTCATTCCAGTCAAACTGGAGGTCCAGGCTAAAGTTATCCCATGTGGAGATCAAAATCTGGAAAAAACTGGTGGTGAGGGATTCCCAGCTGTGTTCATGGAAGGGAAAACTTGTCCTGAGGAGCAGCTGCCAGCAGGACAGTCCCTGTGAGAGCTCTGACTGACCTGACACCCACCTGGAGCTCCAAACTGCCCAGAGCCACAACACAGCCAAAGGCATCACCTCTTGTAGGGGATTGGGACATACTCTCCCATTTTAGAAATTACTTTAGGGAAACATTTTGCTGTGAAACACAAAAGCCTATAAAGTAGAAAAAAAATGAACAAATAAGCAAAACAGAGGCACCTGGAAGGAGAAATTCCTTTACACTGTGGTTTAATCATATTTTTCTGGTAGAGTTATGATCCAGAAAATTCAAAAATAGTAAAAAATAGTTTGAAGGTTTTTATAAATGTCATAAATTCTAGCTCTGAAGCTTTGCCAGCACACTGGGATTGTTCCCAGCTTGCCAGGCAGAGGTAACTTCAACATTTGCTCCGTGTTGTTAAAAAAGCAACTTGGGATGTGTTTGATGCAGCTAAGCCAAAGAATTCAGAAGAGGCCCCTGCAAACTGTGCCCACAAGTCCAGCCTGTCTGCAAGCAAGTGTGATCCCAAGCACAAGGACTGCCTGCTGCGGGAATTCCGGAAGCTCTGTGCCATGGTGGCCGAAAAGCCAAGCTACAATGTGAAAACACAGATCATCCAGGACTTCCTCAGGAAGGGATCTGCAGGAGGTATGGCTCCTGCTTGGTGTTCTCATCCCTCTCAGAGTCAGCCTCAAAGTCTGATTTCAAAAGGAAAGGTGATATTAAAATCTGATTGTTGTGTGGTCCGAGCCTTGTGCTGTGGTGATTTCTGAACTGTGGTGATAATCCTGGAGAAGTGAGCTCTTTAAATGGCAAATTCAGACAAAAATGTCTCACTCAGGTGTTGCAGGTGCCAAATTTAGTGCTGGGATCAGATTTAGAGGTAAATTGTGGGTATTTCCCCTAAGAACTCCTTTCATGTGGAGCAAACAAGCCCCAGCTGTGGGTTTTATCCCCAGGGTTATGCAAATGGACACAACCAAGCAGAGCCGGGACATGAAAATAAATCCTCAGAGTTATAATGTGCTTTTTTTTTTCCCAGATGGTTTTCATGGTGATGTATACCTGACCATCAAGCTGCTGTTACCTGGTGTCATTAAAATAGTTTACAACTTGAATGATAAGCAGATTGTAAAGCTGTTCAGTAGGATTTTTAACTGCAACCAGGAAGAAATGGTCCGGGACCTGGAACAGGTGAGAGCAGCTCTCTTAATTTCTGCTGTTCAGCCCTTTGTTTATGGAAATTCTCTGATGGTTTGGGTTTTTTTGCTCCTTAGCTTGACTGTTGGAATGGGAGCTGGTGATTTATTTTGGTTTTCCTTGGCTTTAGCAGTTTTCGTAGCATTTTCTGCCATCTGGAACCTGTAGAAAATCGTGTTTGAACAGAAAGCAGGGTAAGAATTCACCTGCAAAGCTTTAGAAAGCAAGACTAAAATTATCTAGGCAAGGTGGGCTGCATCTGTTTGTCTAAACTCCTTTGTCTGGCACATTCCTCCAGAACTGATTTCTTTTACATTTTGTACCATCACATATCAAAACCTGGGATTCAATTAACAGACCTGTCACTGGCAGCTGCAGTTGGTGGTTACAATTAAGTTGGTACAACTGCAGGTGTACTGAGTCCCTGTGCACAGGAATTGGTGATTGACTGTGCACCCTCTGATTCCCTGCAAGGTGCAGAAAAGGGGTGAATTAGATAATAAAGGTAATTCTTTAAAGGAAATCTCTGTTCATTGCCTTGCTATATACTGCCTTCTAGTGCCACCACTAGCCTGTCCCACATCCTTGGATTTGCAGGTGGATTCATCCTGAGGAAATAAAGGGGCTGTGCTGCTGCAGCAGTGAAAAACAGAGCCATGAGATGATGCTGGTATTTTTAATTACCTTCTTTGGCACATGAAACAGCTGAGCAGCTTTATGTGTCGTGGCAGCTTCCTTGAGTGTTTGATTCTGATTTCTTTACACGATCCCAGCATCATTTCTGTCCTTTATCCTCACTGCAACCGTGCTGAATCTCCAGTGGATTCTCTGGCCATGCCTCTCATCCACAGCCTGGTTTTGTTTTTGGAGACAGGGAGATGTTTCCGAGACCATACGGATCTTCTTCGAGCAGAGCAAGACTTGTCCTCCAGCAGCCAAGAGCCTCCTGACCATCCAGGAGGTCGATGAATTCCTGATCCAGCTGTCCAAGCTCACCAAGGAGGATGACCAGCAGAGTGTCCTGCAGCAGATCAGTCGCAGGTGAGGGGAGGAATTGGCCTCTGAAGGTTTGCCCAAACACTGGGAGTGGTTCTCTACAGGCTGGAGTAGGTGAAAAATTAATTATGAGCTACAGAGCCTGAGCTTAATTACCTTCTGTAAGCTGCTGTTAGTGGTGTGATTGAGACACCTGGACAGCAGTGGAGAATTTATGGCTCTTGTTCATGCCAGAGAACTTCATCCCTGCCTGTCAGGACTCTTCAGTCAGTACCAAACAAGTGATTTGCAGAAATACACTAACAGTGTTTAGCTGTTAATGAAGATGCCGTTCTTAAATATGTTGGGAAAAGCCTTCAAGACATTGAGACAAAAATTCTTGATTTGAGGCTGCGGATTTTACTTTTGATGCATTAATTAAGTAAATTTTGGAAGGTACATCAACACTGAGGGAGAATTGATGTTGGCATAAAGGTGCTGGAAAGCCTTTTGGATATTCCCTTGTGCCTCTGAGGTGTCGCTATTAACGTGTGTCCTCAGTTGTGTTTAAACCCTCCACAAAGGAAGGGCCTTTTTTTAAAGAGACCTGGATCAGTTCCTCCTTTTCAGCTGGAAAGTTGTTCAGTTCAGTGTCCACCTTTGCTGAATGTTCTCTTCCTCAGGTGTACGGGCAACGACCTGAAATGCATCATCAGGCTAATTAAGCATGACTTGAAAATGAACGCCGGAGCCAAGCACGTGTAAGTGACATAAACCCAGAAATGCTCATTTCCTGAGGCAGCAGCAGCAGACCTGAGGCTGATCAATGTTCCCCCCCTCTCCTCAATGGGTTGCAGGTTGGATGCTCTGGATCCCAACGCCTACGAGGCGTTCAAGGCCTCGCGGAACCTGCAGGACGTGGTGGAGCGGGTGCTGCAGAACCAGCAGGAGGCCGAGAAGGTGCCGGGGCTGAAGAGGACCCTGAGCGTGCAGGCCTCGCTCATGACCCCGGTGCAGCCCATGCTGGTAGGTTGGGTCCCCTCCTGCCAGCCAGGCACGGAGCAGAGCCCCCCAGCTGGAAGGGCCACGAGCCAGGGCAATGATTGTGCAGTGTGGGCTGACTGTTTAATGCCAGTTTAGAAAGCATCCCTTCCCACAAGGCCAAATACTCAGTATACTCAGTACCTGCACCTTCAGTGCCACTGCCAGGCTAAAACCTTGCCTTGCCTTCAGTCTTGCTCTCAGTTTTCTGTATTTGTTTGCTGTCATGGCAGAAGTTGATCCTTTCTCTGGAAGTGGTGTTAAGCTTTCCAGTGGATTAGAGATTCAAATAAGTCTGGCTTTTTGTGTGAACAAAGCAGAGTTAAATATTTGCTTCTGGGCTGAGCACACTCCCACAAAAAGCACAATGTACATTTGAAAGCATTTGGAGGAGATAAGCACTGAAAAGCTGTAATTATCTGGGTGTATGCAGATGGTTCTAAGTAAGTGAATAATTAAGGAAAACTTGGACTCGCTGACAGAGGTTCTGGACAAAAAGCTCTACAAGGGAATTCATTGTGGCTCATTCATGAACTTAGGTAAGAGTAGCTTTATTTTCCATGTATCCCCTGAGTGTTTGCACCCTCTCCCCCCAAGGCTGAGGCCTGCAAGTCCATCGAGTACGCCATGAAGAAGTGTCCCAACGGGATGTACGCCGAGATCAAGTACGACGGCGAGCGCGTGCAGGTGCACAAGAACGGAGATCACTTCAGCTACTTCAGCAGGAGCCTCAAACCCGTGCTCCCCCACAAAGTAAGCACCTGGGCACTGCCTCATCCCTTGGGCCAGCTCCTCCACTGCATTCCCAATAGTTTCTTTCACAGGCAAGGAGGATTCCTTCTCTTGGAGACTTATTTCTGGTTTATATAGATGTGTAGAATCTGGAAAAGCAACGCTTAATGTTGCAATCATTTAATTTTGCTGCACATTAAGAGCTTGAAATGAAATTTCCTCTGTCTGCTGTAGAGTCCTCTTTATGCACTGCACTTTGGGAGCCTTGGTGCCAGCTGGGTCACTTGGTTCTGTTTATTAAAGCCTCATTTTTCTATTTGTAGACTGCTGTGGGTACCAGAGTAGTGCAGATGTGCCACGTGTGCCTGAAATACTTGTGGAGAAAACATATGCATTGGAGTGAATCCCTGTCTTCAGCCAGTTATTTTTCTGTTCTTTTCTTTTCCCAAGGTAGCCCATTTTAAGGACTTCATCCCCCAGGCTTTCCCTGGTGGGCAAAGTATGATCCTGGATTCAGAAGTTCTCCTGATTGACAATAAAACTGGCAAGCCACTTCCTTTTGGGACTCTTGGTGTGCACAAGGTAAAAAAAAAATCAAATAAAAAAGCTTTGTTGTGTTTGAAGGCTGTTATTCTGCTGACTTAAACACAATCTGTTAATTATCACAGGGTAATCTCAGAGCTCTGGTGCTTGTTAGAGCATCTGGGGAAAAAAATAAGATCCCTGAGAAGGCTGATACTGAAAAGCTGCTGCTCTAATACAATAAATTGATATTAACCTGACCACTTGGCAAGACATTAACAAAACTTCATCTCGAGATATTAATACTAAAACACTAATTTTAAATTAATTTTACAATAATACTGAAAAATCTTTGGAAAATCTTGCGATTCTGTCATTGTTTCTCATGTCTTGAGCTATGTATGGAGCCTGGGAGACCACAGGGATGCAGTGATTATTCCATATGAGTGTTATGTAGTGCTTGTGTCTAGACTGAATGGGGGTGAGGAAGAGGACAGGAAAATGAAAATTAAGCTATGACTGCTTAAGTCAAAAGTAGCCATTAATCTGCCGTCTCTAGAAATGTGTTGGGTTTTTTGCAGCAGCAGTGACAGATGTTGCATTGCCCAGAGTCATTAATATTTTTAGCATGATTTCCCATTCCTAGGAAATGAACATTTTTTATCTTCTTAGCTTGTGCTTTGTCACATTCAGTGTAAATCTTAATTCTCAGAATACTTCTTTTAGAAGAGGCCTAAGCTTATCATACCTAAAATATTACAGAGAGAAAAATCCATCCTTTTGTTTTTACTACTTTTCTAAAACGGTTTGCTGCGCCTGCAGAATTCTTTTAATTGCTGTTCCTTGTGTTTCAGAAAGCTGCTTTCCAGGATGCCAACGTCTGCCTGTTTGTGTTTGACTGCATCTACTTCAATGACATCAGCCTGATGGACAGGTGTGTCTGCAGGGGAGGGTGGCTGGGCTGGTTTCCTGGCATGAACTGGCTGCAAAACCCCACCAGTGCAGAGAGACCGGTTCACCTGGGCTGTCAGACTGGCCCCTCGCTGTCAGAGCAGGGCTGTGTGGGAGGCACCTTGCTGTGCCAAGGAGTTGCACTGTGGAGCTCCTCTTGCTCTCCCAAATATTGGGATTGGCTGCATCTCAGCTGCTCACGTCCTCTAAACACACTGTTAACGTGGAATTCCTGTTTTATCACTTCCTGGAGGGAAGGAAGGACGAGTTGTCCTCTCTGGAACTCTCTAGGATGAATCATTTAATGAGTTAAAGAGCTTTTCTCAGTGGTCCTGTTGGGATTGCTGCCTGTCCCTCACTGTCCATGCCCTGCTCTAGGCCCCTGTGTGAACGGCGCAAGTTCCTCCACGACAACATGGTGGAAATCCCCAACCGCATCCTGTTCTCGGAGATGAAACACGTCACAGTGAGTCCAGAGTGCCCCTACAACCCTGACCCTGCTAACCCTAACCCCCACCTGGCTTTTTTTTATGATTAAGTCTGCAAATTCACCCTGGCAAAATGGTTCTGCTTCTGCCCTGTGTGCAAGACTTCTCGAGCCAGCGTTGTACTCCTATTTTGTGCTGGCTGCACACCCTTCAGTAAAATCTTAACTTGGATATCTCAGGGTTTTGGGCTTGTTAATGATTTTCTAGCCACTGTCATTCTGACACATAGGAGCTAAATCCTGTTGTCACTCAGTCTGTGCTGTGCAGTGCAGAGCTGTGACTGCAGCGTGGTTGAAGGGAGGCAGACTGCTGCCGCTTCCCAAACCGGCAGCTTCGAGTGCCACACAGCCCGAGACATCCTGGCTGCTAAAACCTGCACTGAGGCAGCATGCTGGGCTTTTCCTTTGATTTTGCACAAGCCTGATTATAAGTCCCATTATTTTTCCCCATTGCTACTGATTTTTGTGCCACCTTGGCTTTGGTGGAGAATGCTTGGACATTTTGGGCAGAAGAAGGTTCATAGGTCCCAAGGTAGTTGGACAGAGAAGGAAGCTGGCACTGCTTGTTGAGCAAATCTGATCTGGGACGTACTGGGACATAGTCAGTGGGGCAGCCACATCTCTGAGGAGTATTTTTTAACTAGACAAACCTCCTTTTCTGGGGACATGTTCCCAGCTTGGTCACTGGATGTGCAGCAAAGAGAATATATATGGGATCCTCCTTGGAAAACTCTTGTGAAACTACCTGTTCCTCTCTGTTCAGCTGCTTTGGGTTTACTGCTCCAAACAAAAAGCCTGAAGACCTCAACCCTTTGACAGTCCTGAGCTAACCATGATCCCTCTCCTTTCCAGAAAGCTTCAGACCTGGCAGACATGATCACCCGAGTCATCCGGGAGGGGCTGGAAGGGCTGGTGCTGAAGGATATCAAGGCAAGTTCACATTCCCTCCTTACTGGTGTAAGCTGGGAGTTGGGGAATGACAACAGAATCAGCTCTGAGACAGAATCACCCCCTGAGTGTTCTTAAAACATTTCTGGGTCCTCTCAATGCTGACATGCAGTCTAAGCTGCTCCTCCTGCTGTGCTCAGGAGCTGCTGAGTTGGGTAAAGGCCAGGGCTGTGTGAGGAGCTGCTGCCCACCAAGGGATCTCTCTGAGGGGCTCTGCCTTGCTTTGCACAGGGTAATTATGAACCAGGGAAACGCCACTGGCTGAAGGTGAAGAAGGATTATCTCAACGAGGGGGCGATGGCTGACACAGCTGACCTGGTGGTGCTGGGGGCTTTCTATGGACAGGGCAGTAAAGGTAGGTCTGGAGTTGGCTTAAGGCAGAGATCTGTCTGTTCAGGGAACTCCCAAGGTTTTCCCTGTTCCAGGCCTCCAGAATGAGCGTGGCTGGAGCAGGGATTACCTGCTGCAGCCCCTCACGTGTTTGCTGTGGGTTTGCTGTGGGTTTGCTGTGGGCTGTTGGCACAGCAGAGCTGGAGGAGTTGGGCTGGGCTGTTGCACAGCACAGGGGCTCTGTTCAGCTTCGTGAGTGGCCCTGCAACCATGACAAGCCCAGGCCCCTTTGACTTTGAAGATGGAAAAGGGCTGTGGCTCTGAAAAGCTGTGGCTGGTCCTGTAGAAGGTGTGAGCCCCTGCTGTCCCTGTGCAGGTGGGATGATGTCCATCTTCCTCATGGGCTGCTACGACCCCAAGAGCGAGAAGTGGTGCACTGTGACCAAGTGCGCCGGTGGCCACGATGACGCCACCCTGGCACGTCTGCAGACAGAGCTGGACATGGTGAAGATCAGCAAGGTGAGAGAGGGGAGCCAAGGGATGCTCACCAAAGGGCTGGGCTGCCCTTGAGGTGCTGCTTCACTGCAGGGTGGAAGTGCCCTGCTGGGAATGAGTCAAAGCACATCAAGCTCTTGCCACAAGTGAGGTGTCAGAGCAGCCAGCTCGGATGAGGCACTGCCTGGGATCTGTACCCAGACACTGAGTGGGAAGCCAGGCACCGTCTGTTTCCTGCTAGGACAAAGTTTCGTTGGGAAGATCCCAGTTTTCAATCTGGATTTTTGGGCACGTTGTGATTGGCAAAGGCAGTCACTAGATGGGGCTGTGGCAGGGGAATGCTCCGTCAGGCTCTGGCCTGGTGTCTCCATAACCTGGGGTTGAAGTTAAGATTTCTGTGAGTGATTTGTCTTGCTTTTCAAGACTGGACAAATAAACAAAGAGCTGAATTTTAATATTAACTTGACATCCTGAAGGCCATTTGCATCAAGGTTGTAGAATCTTTAAAAAAATGGGTAGTTTTATATGAATCACAATTGGAGCAACCCTGTTCTTGTTTCACACACAGAAGGACAGGAAGTGAGGGCTGTGTTTCAGGTGATATTTATGGTTTTCTAAATGAGAGAAACTGCTGCAGATCAGTGCAAGTTTCATCCATGCAAAGGCAATGTAATTCCTCTATGCTGATCTACTTCTAGGCTGTGTTTCAGCAGCTCCTTCTGTAGAATTAGGTTTATATATGGTAAGTGTTACTCATTCTAATTTTGTGCTTTTAATTAATAGGACCCTAGTAAAATTCCAAGGTGGCTAAAAATTAATAAAATCTACTACCCAGACTTCATTGTCCCAGATCCAAAGGTGAGTGCTCTCATAATCATTTAACATTTCACATTTCCCAGCCCTTGCAATCTTCTATAAATCCTTTAGAAGGACAACTTAGAAGTTGTCTCTGTTACAAAATTAATCTTCCTACTTGGAACGGGAAATTAAGCACAAGTTTTTATCTCTCAATCTTGCAGGTGCATTTGAGGCTAAGAGCTTCATGAAGAAATCACACCTGCAGCAGTTTTGGGAAATATTCTTGTGCATTAAATCCCTTCCAGAAGTGAGCTTACTTTTAAATATGAGATATGAGAAATCTGACTTCAAATGCTTGAAGCACAACTGCAACCCAAAAGTTGCTGCTGTTGTAGGGAACGTGCCAGTATGGTCTGTGCCATGCATGCCTGGGACAGGAGGTGTCAGTTAGAAATTTGCATTTTGTGTTAGTGAAGGATCTCTGCCTTAGGGAAAACTTAGGATTGTCCCATGAAGGTGACCGGGACGGTCAGTTTGTGGATATGGAACTGTGCCGGGGTGGGGAGTGAGTGGGGCTGAGAGCCTTTGGAGCTGGCTGCTGAGAGAACAGGGCAATGTGACGTGGCTTCCTCCCCGCTGTGTTTAGAAAGCCCCCGTGTGGGAGATCACCGGGGCCGAGTTCTCCAAGGCCGAGGCGCACACTGCGGACGGGATCTCCATCCGCTTCCCGCGCTGCACCCGCATCCGCGACGACAAGGACTGGCAGACGGCCACCAACCTGCAGCAGCTGAAGGTGGGTCAGCACGGGGCCCTGCAGCACGGGACCCTGCAGCACGGGGCCCTGCAGCTCGGGGAGAGCAGCCTCTGGCTCCAGCCCGTGGTTCAGGGCACGCGGTGAAGGCGCCTGCTGGCTGCTCCTGTGGTGGCACCTCCCGCTCTCCCTTCGTGCCAGGCTCGGGCTGGGTCGTTGTGCTGTGGAGGCCTCGCAGGTCCCTTGAGCTGTTGTGTTGTTGTGCCCTGTCAGGAAAGTCTGTGCTGGCAGTTGGTTCTGTCAGCTCTTGTGGCAGGGTGAGGAATTGCTTTCCTCGGGGGTGGCCTTTATTCTCTCTGTGCTCACTCAGTTTCCTGTCAGTTGCTGAGGCTGGAGTTGGCGTTTGGGAAGTGCCTGTGGCGCTGGGGCACAGGGGCTGAGTGGCACCAGCCAGGGCCCCCCGGGCTGCTGCCACCCCCTCGCCCTCCTGTGCTGAGGGGAAGGGGCCCCGTGCCAGCCCCAGCAGTGGGAGAGCAGGGGGAGCTCTGTGCTCGGGGCAGTTGCTGCAGTTTGGGGGTGGCAGCAGCTGCCAGGGCTGCTGTGCCATGGAAAGCAGGAGTGGTGCAGCCTCCCTGGGGCTGCCAGGATCCCTGGGGGGAGGAGAGAGGAACAAACCCTGCTGCAGATGGGCCGTTCCCACAGTGAGCACTGGGCCCTGCTCACTCTTCAGGCTCTGGTGAATCAGGCTGTCTTGCTCTGTGGCAGATGATGTGGATGTGGCTTTTGTTCCTCCCTGTGTGGCTTCCCTTAATGCCAGGCAGAGGGGTGGAATGCAGGGAGCTGGGACAGAGCTGCCAGGAAAATGACTGCAGAGAGGTGCAGGAAGAAAAAGCATCTGAGCAAACACTTCAGGGGGTGAAAACCAGAGCAGTCTCTGCATCCCAGCTCGTGTCCAGTGTCACACATGACCAGTGCTCTGTTTCTGCCGGGCAGGAGCTGTACCAGCTCTCCAAGGAGAAGGCTGATTTCAGCGTGGTGGCTGGGGAGGAAGATGAGTCCACAGCTGGCAGCAGTGGAGAGAATGATGGAAATTCCAGATCTTCCACACCTCACAGCAGTATTAAGAGTCCCCCAAGCAAGTCCCCTGCCAAAGCCCAGAAGGCAGAAGGTAAGACAATGGTGCTGTCAGGAGAGGAGCCTGGGGCTGTGTCCTCTGTGCTTGGGGCAGGCTGGCTCTGGGTCTTTGATCCCACCTTTCACATGGATCTCAGGGATAATGGGCAAAGCTGTTCAGATCCTTGGCTTGGCCCAGTATAAATTGAGTAGCCACAGCTCTGAGATGTCCTGGGATTGGGAAAAAATGGATGGAAACAGCTCTGATGATGCTGTTCGGGCTGGTGTTCACTGCTCCCGTTCCTGCAGGTCCCAGCCCTTTGCTCAGACAGTGCTGGCCATGAGCCAGTATTTAATTTGATTTGGATGGAATTCGTGTGTGTGTAATGGGACACGTGGCTGCAGGTGCTTGCCAGGTGAACTGAGCTGGAACACGAAGCAGATTGCTGAGAAGTTCCACACAGGACAGAGCGGTGACAGCACGGAGGGCAGGTGCCAGCAGCAGCCTGGGCAGGAGGCTGCCCCACAGCACTGACAGTAGAACAGTGTGTCTCACTAGTGACAGTAGTTCATGGATTTTCCAGAAAGAGGGGAGGAAACTCTTCCCTTCTGCTCTTCACACGCTCCCCCCATGTTAATACACACCCAGTATCTGGACACAGCACACACGAGCCAAACTTTTGTTTTCAGAGAGCAAAGCAATCGTTGGATCTCCTCAGAAACCCGAGGAGAAACGAGGGGAGAAGAGGAAAGCATCCGAGATGGAAGACAACGGAAAGAAGGTACAGTCAGCTGGCAGGCGGGGCAGGGGGAGGCCGAGGCAGCTGTGGTCTGTCCACTTCCCTTCCAAGGAATGTTTTGCCCGAGCTCTGCTTCTCCTTTCCCCCCTCAGCAGCCGCTGCTGGACATTTTCACGGGGGTGAAGCTGTACCTGGCGCCCTCCGTGCAGGACTTCGCCAGGATCCGCCGCTACTTCATCGCCTACGACGGGGACCTGGTGCCAGAGTTCGACACGGCCTCGGCCACCCACGTCATTGGGGACATTGATGACAATCCCGGTGCCCAGCGGGTCACTCCCAGGTGGATCTGGGAATGCATCCGCAAGCGCAGGCTCGTGGCCCCGTGCTAGCACAGGGGGCAGTGCTGGCACAGGAGCAGCTGGGAGGAGGGAGGTGGATTCCTCCGTGGGGATGGGGGTAGACAGGAAATGCCCTCAGGTAGCTACAGAGATGCAGAGCCAACCCCGTGGAATGAATTAAAAACAGTCTCTGAAGAAATGTCACTGCTGAATCCCATTTTCCTGCCCATTCTGTAGACCACTGCCCTTATCCAGGTGCTGGTGTGGTCTGCTTGGGTTTTTAAAGTTTGGGTATTTTTATAGATAAAGAAATAAAACTGAAGCAGCTTCTCCTTTGCTGTCAGGACTTACTTTTCCAAAGGTTCTTCTCTTCCTGTTCAGGAAAACAGACCACCAGCTCCATGGGACTCTTGGCTGTGGTGCCAAGATCATGTGTTTTGTCAGGTAATTTTCCCCCCCTCAACCTCTTCTGTCCCCCCCCACTAAGAACATTTCAGCACCTGGATCCCAATTTCTGCCCAAGGTTCAGCAGTAGCTGTAGGATCTCTGCTTATAACAGAGTCAGAAACAAAGTTAACTAAATCACATTTCAACTTTATTATAAAATTACAAACCAGACGTCTGTACCAAAACTAGTATGTTTAACCACCATAGTACCAGAGGATTTAATAGTGAATAACATGCCCTTTCAAGTAGAATATTAACTTTTAAATCTTTAAACAATGTACAGTGTACATAAAGCACATAAATATTTCCATTTACTTTATTAGTTCAGAACATTATATTCCTTTGGATCATTAATCAGTTTCCTCCAGGTTTTGATTTTCTTTTAAAAACAACTCACTCGTAGCCATAAGTAGAGAATTCATTTTTACAAGGGAAGCAAGAAGAGTCCTCCCTTCACAAAGCACATTTTGGAGTCACGGGGTGGGTGGATCTCGTCGTCCCTAAAACTTCAGGCATTGATCTGCAGCTTGATGTAGCTGCTGTAGAAAGAAGCCTACCCTCTACAGGGAAAAGCACATCTGTCCATAGGGGAATCATCTCCTTCCTGCTAGATTCCCCAGCCCTGAGTTTATTGAAAAATATGACAACATGAATTTTCACAGTGAATTTCCTAAATGAGGCTGTTGAGCACTTTGTGTATTCCTGCAGCTCTCTGAAGTCCCTGTGCCCTCTCCAGAGTAAGCACAGACACTTCTTACCTGCCCTTCTTTCTATCATGAGGCACTGACTGGTGCAGTTTGTTCTCGTGCTGGAACCTGTTAAACCTCAAGTCGAAGACTGGAGAACAACCTGACCAGGGGCAGAGGTAGAACTCAGAATGCCGAGTTCAGTGAACTGCAGCAGCTGTTGTGTGGAGCTCTGAGCCCACCTCAGCAGTGCCTCTCTCCTGCTGCCTCCCCAGCCGTGGATTTGTCATCTCAGGTGCTGTTTTGCCCACAGCTCCCAGAGCAGACCCTGCACTCCCTGGGCTGAGCTGCTCTCATGGCACTGTCCCTGCTCAAGAACACACAAGGTGAGTTTGCTGTTGCCATTTCCCCACTTCCTGCCCAGGAGCCGTGGTGCTGTCGTGTCTGGGATCCAATGATTCCTTTGCTGTCCCTGTGGCAGCGCCTCAGGAGCTGTGAGGGGACGCTGGGTCTGGGCTGTTCTCTGCTGGAGCCAGGTCTGAGCACGGAGCCGTCCCCTCTCCCCTCAGCCAGGAAAGCTCTGCAGGGGGGGCTCAGCTTCACAGCTGCCCTGGGATGAGGGCACAGTCCCACGGGGATGGACACCTCAGGCAGCAGGATGCTGAAGCCGGGCTGTGCAGCAGCCAAGTGCCCTGGATGCTCACAGGGGAAGAGACACCAGTTACAATGACCTCAGCAAGAACCGCCAGACTGCTCTAGGAAGTCTCTTCCAGCTGAACACACAGGCCAGGAGAGCTGTCAGGGCTCAGGCCACTGACTCTCCTATGCACCCTCACCAGCTGAAAGGACAAAGTCAATTGCTTTTGATGAGCAGTGGAAGGTAACAGAATGTAAAACTGAGCACTGGGGAGGATGGGAGAAGCTGATCTGCAGAGATTGCTCATGGATCCAAGGGAGACAAAGGCTTTCTTCCATGATTCCCTTTTAAAAAAAGAAAAGGTCACCTGTACTTAAATATGATTGTGCAGCAGGAGTCCTCCCTGCTCTGCAGCTGCGTGGTTTCCTCACCAAACCCTGGGAACGACTCAAGCCTTGGCTCTGTAGCTCCCTCAGCAAGTGAGGGCAGCTCAGTTTGAGCCCCACCTCTGGCACGTGCTGTGAAGTCAAAGTTGACAAAATCAAACCAGAAACCTCCCTCTGGCACAGAACCACAAACCCAGCACACAGGGCAAGGCTGAGCCTTCCCAGCCTCCCTCCCCGCACAGTTTTCAATAATACAAAGACAACCTTGATATAAAATTATACATTTTTCCACAATTGCACTAAGCTGGAATTAGGGAAAGCAGGGATGGTCTGCCTGTCCTGCAAGCATAACAATTTTACATTAAATTAAAAATAAAATTAACAAGCACAGAGACATTTTAATCTTTGAAAACCAACTTGTTGCTGGGCGTAGCCTGAGCAGCAAAACAAAGGACACTTTTTGAGATCCCGGTTCACTTTTATTATTCAGAGGAAAATACAAAGCCTCTGGAGCTGATCTTCCTGGTGGAAAGCTGGGCATCCATCTGTCCTCAAATTATCCTAGGATGGAGGTGGTTAATGACTGCTGGCAATGAGCTCCAAGGAGTCCAGGCACTGTGGTGTAAAGCACAATGGTGGGACGAGCAGAGTCGGGCATGGCTTCAGCAGAGCAGCTTTCCCCAGGCTTCCTCCTTCCCTCCCTCGCAGCGGGGTCCATTGCTAATCTCCAAGGTAACTACTTGCAGGGATGTGGGCCCTTTCCCTAAGAGCACTGAGGCTTTAAGGCAGCAGCAGCCCTGCCCCCACAGCCCCCCTTAGGTCCTGAAGACGTGCACGGCCCTGATCACGTACTGGCGGCAGATGGGGCACTCGCTCATGCGCTTCCCGCACTTGGTGCACGTCACCATGTGCCCGCATTCCAGCAGCACACAGTCGGTGGGAGCATCCATGCAGATCCTGCACAGGTTGTCCTCGCTGCTGGGGGGCCCAGCAGCACCTGAGGGGACAGGAGAGCACGGATGGGTCAGACAAAGGGAGGTGTGGCAGGTTTGTGCAATTTCAGTTGGCTCTGCTGAAGGGATTCCCTAAGGGACGAGGTCTGCCAAGGAACTGCCCTGGTGGCTGCTCCATCAGCTGGCAAGGAGCAGAAGTTTCAGCTTTTACACATTAATTTCTGGGAGATGGAAACAAATACCGCTGAGATTCTCAGTGATGAAGCAGCGTGGGTCTCTCTACCCCAGTAACAAGGGACAAGACAAGGAAATGGCCTCAAGTTGTGCCAGGGAGGTTTAGGTAGAAAATTTTCCTAATATCCATTTTCAAAAGGGTTGTGAAGCTCTGGAACAGGCTGCTCAGGGCAGTGGTGGAATAAACAACCCTGGAGGGGATTTAAAAGCCATGCAGATGTGGCACTTGGCAGTGCTGTTTGGACTCGATCTTGGAGGGTTTTTCCCAATAAACAACCCCATGATTAAGGATCTCACTCACCAGTTTGATCGTCAGTGTCCAAAACTGCAACAGAAGAAGAGAGAGGGACTTGGTGAGAATCTGAGAAGCTGGGATAGAAGTGTTCCCAGGCAGGGGCTGAAAACCCTGAGGGAGTTGCTAAACCAAAACTGCTTTTTGCTGATCCCCATGGGAGGCTCACGCTGGGGCTCTGATCAGGACAGGTTCAACAACTGGCAAGAAACTTTCTCCTGTACTGAGCTTACACAACAGCTAAAGCTTCCCAGAGATAAGGGATCCAAAGGGATGTTTAATTGTTAAGACAGCCTTGGAATGTGTGCAGAGTTTGGCTTCCCAGTGCTGCACCTGCAGCAGCCCCTTGTGCAGTTCCTCTGCTGTTACACAATCACCAAATGGCTGAGCACAGACACACACAGTGAGTGAAGTAAAAGGATAAATTGCATCACAAGCACAAGATAATGAAAGAATATGACCCCAAAGCTGGTGTCTTAAATCTTGGATCATCCATAGAGAACAAAGCCTAGAGAGATGTGTTTAAGAGAACAACACTGCTTTGGGCAGCAGTGAGAAACAAATGCATGAAATCGAAGTGTTGAAGTAAGTTTCTCTTGTGAGTAATTCACAAATATGTGTCTTTTTTAAGAAATCCCTTGGAAGTGCAAACTGGCACCTGAAGATCAAGCCAGATATATTCTCTATGCACCTGTGTCCCCTCACAGCCACCTGTGCAGGCCCAGCATGTGCAGCAGGAACAGACTTGTGGTAAGAGAGTGAAACCCCAGCTACCCACAGCTGGGCAGCGCTGGGAGCACCGCTCTGAATCTCCCAGCTGCTCTTTGGTGGCAGTTTCCTGCCAGGGCAGGGCACTTCCCTGCTGGCTTTGCCAGGTACCATGAGCCAAGAGATAAGAGCTCACCCCAGCACATCCAGTTGTGTACAGCCACCCAGCAGCTGCTCTGAGGGTGAGGCAGTGCCCAGCGGGATCTGTCACAATATCAAGGTGAAGGATGCACAGCCCTCACGCTGCTCCTTCAGGCAGTCCCTGTCCAGAGCTCCCAGAAATATCTCCTCAAAAGCAGTGGAGAGCAGAGTTCAGCTCCTTTCTGTACAAAACACTCCCTCCTTCCTCCTCACTTCGCTGCACCAGAATGTGAGTTCTATTTCCTTGTACAGCTGTCCATAAAAAGGCAAAACCTGGAAAACAGGCACACATTTGCTAAGTTTCTTACCTAGATGTTGAAAGTCCTTCTCTTTGTAGAGACGAGTGACCCTCTCCAGCAGCTCCCACTTCTCACAGCAGCCTTTGTAGTTGACGAAGTTGCGGGCGAGGATTTCCTTCAGCTGTCGCACGGAGAGCGCGTTGATGTCCCCGATGCTCGTCAGGTCAGACAGGGAGGCCTTCCTGCCCAGCACCAGGTTATCCTCGGAGTCAGTAGACTGGGAGGGAACAAACAGGGAATCATTCTTGCCCTCAACACCTTGAACTGCAATTTCAATCAACTTTCATTTCCTGCATTAGCAGGAATTCAGGTTTGGATGTACAGGTAAGTGGTTACTCTGTGAATTCCTCCATCAGAAGCACAAATCCTGAGATAGAACTAAACAATTTCTATTATGGTGTCCAAGTGACACCAGTTCTTTCTGTATGTGGAGGAAAAGATGATGGCATAGAAGAGGTTGATTGGGTTTGGTCAGTCTCAGTTACTGCACATCTCTGGTAGCAAATCCAGCCTAGGAGACCTGGTATTCCCTGTTATCCAATTCCAGGACACACAAACCTGTGTCTCATCCTCTGCTGTTGTTGCTTCTTCTGCTGCATTCTCAGCTGCTGTTCCATAGGCTGGGCTCGGAGGCACATGGCCATTGGCCTGGAAGAGGAAATAAAGTTTTCACCAGCTGTGGGTTTCTGGGGGGAAATCAGCTCCAGGGCAGCTCCACTGCAGTCCCTGACCTCTGGAAGGAGAAGGGCAGGACAAGGCACAAGCCAGGCACACTCACAGAGGGCTTTCCCTGTGCAGCAATCACACAAAGCAACACTTGCTGAAGCTGAACCTTTAAAGCCCCAGCGGAGAACTCCAGGCTGGATGAGGAGGAGACCAGATTTATACACCAAATGTGTATGTGTGTATATGCAGTCTTTCCCTGACATGACACTGTGCTGGGCTGTGATGTCAGAGCTCTGACAGCTCATGAGCTCTCAGGGCAAGGCTCTGTAGAACCCTCCTCTAACAAGCTCAGATCTTCAGTAACCAGGCAAACCTCCTCAGGTGGGTTCTGGAGCAGGCAAACAGGAGACACCGAGTGAGGGGGCAGCAGAGCTGCAGAAGGAAAGCTGGGCAGTTGCTCTGAACACTTGATAAAATGAGCAGTGTCATTTCAGCTGACTCACCCCCAGCAGCCACTGCTCCCTCTGGTTTCCGACTGACAAAGAGACTGTAACGTTACCATCCTACTTATCCAAGTGGGGACTTGTTAATATTTACAGAGCACAAGAATAACAGTCAGGATCAAAGAGCCTGAACTGCAGCAGGATGTCATGCAAGTCGAGACAAGAAGGTGAAATGTATCATGGGGCAGTGAGGAAAGACAGCAGAGCTGGTAAAAACCAGAATGGCAATATTCAGAAAACCAGAGAATAAAAATGCCTTTTAATGATTTGTAAAAAACATTCTCCCAGGAGAACTCTTCCTTTGAACTAGATATATCTGCTGAGGAAGCAGAAGGTACACACATCGTCATAGCTGGGGCCAAAGGGAACTGAATACACCCATTAACTTTGTAACAGGACAAGGAGCAGATGTCAAACACTGAGTAAACTTCCCTCAGCAGAGAGCAGAAAGACAAACAAAGCAAGGTCAATAATTAAGCTCAAATGCCCCTGCCAAGGTTCATCAGAACTGCAGGTTCATCATAAACCAAGACTTGGCAACAGATTCAGGGTTTGTCTTCTATTGATCTGGGTGCAGGAGACACCAAAAACCTCACCCACCCCCCATCGTCTCTGATCAGTTCCAGCTCCGAAACTGCTTTAGACTGTGCTTGTTATCTGGCACAGCAATTAAAGAACAGGATCAACTGTTTAATTACACCAACAAACAAGTGCCAGAAGGCATCAGCAAGTACCAAAGGAAGCAGTCACAAGAGCATCTCGTGGCAATGCAAGTGTGGACCAGAGCACCAAACACACCCCAGAGCAGTGATGTTCTGAGAGCGAATGCTCCATACATTCAGCACTGCCCACCAAATTCAATTCCATAATGAATGGCACATCAAAGTTAGTGACAGCAAGTCACAGCTTTACACAGCAAAGCCACATGCAACATCTCAGCAGTCAATCCAAAACCAGAGATGAACGAGTTTGCAAAAGATGGTTCTGGCCAGAGACTGTACCTGTTGGTGTTCCTGAGCTTCTGAACTTGAGATGGGATCTGCAGATACTGAGGGCTCATCCTGTGAGGTAGAAGAGGCCAGGCTGGTTGGGGGATGACTCACAAAGTCTTGCTGTCCACGGGCATTGGTATTAAATGTGTTTGTTCTTATCTGATCTTCCTGGGTAATTGCAGGCTGCTGGCCAAGGATCAGGAATACCAGGTCCTCCTTTTCACGACAGAACTCTGTGGAAATCTCGTGGAGTGCCAAGTAATCTCGCAGGTCCTTCACCTTCATCTTGATCAGCTCCTCCCGCTGAAAAGCCGTGGCTCGGAAGCGCTGGCAGAGGTGGCAGAGCAGGGGCCCACCTTCGGGCTGGTTGGAGCAGGACGTGCAAAAGTTCTTCTTACAGTCCAAGCAGATGTGCTGGGAAAGAGAGGGGGAAGGAATCAGACCCATCCCGTGCCCTGTGCCAGCGGGACACGGTGGCCGCAGGCAGCGCTTCCCTCCCGGCCGGAGCCCAAGGAAGCAGCAGCTGCTCTTAAAGCACAACCAAAACTTCCAGTTCATGAAAAAATGCCAAGCAGTTCCCCATGTTCCATGAGGAGGACAAGGATTGATCCCTGAGCAGTCACCAGACTTCTCACAGTTCTTAGAGAAGCCCCATTCCCACTCCATTTCCCCAGAAGGAAACGTGATATCCTTACAGGATTCCCTCACGACAGGAATTTTCTGCACCTGCTCACGCAGTTTAAGCCAGAGGAAATCAGGAGATTGAGGCAGCAGACTTGCAAGTGAATTCCAGCTAGTTGTGCACATTGTTCTGTGCATTAAGAAGCTCCAGCATTGGAGGGAACTACTTAAAAACATTTCTCCTTCATAAATACCTGCTATAAATGACTTTCCTCCCCTTTTTTTCCCCCCTCCAATTTGCTGCAATCACAGAATGAATCTTTGTTCCACCGTAAGAGGGACAGGGAACAGCAAGGTCTACCAGACATCAAAGAATCAGACATTTATTTATACAAAAACAGCTTATTGTGAAAACAATAACCACATTTTATACCAGTTAGAGCTAGACAGAAAGTGTTGGAAGTTTTGGAAATACTATGCCCCAGACAGTTAAAAACTTTACAGATTAAATTCTGTTGTTAAATGTTTATATTTGATACTGTTCTGATCTTGTCACTCAGGGCTTGATTTTCAGAAGTTCCAAGCACAGTCTGTGTTGACTTCTGCAGAAACCTGACTGTTCAACCCTTTGGAAAGGCAAATTCTACATTTTCCCATAGGAATAGCAGCAGAACAGCCACATTACATGCCTGTTAAAAAGTCCTGAGGGAAGAAAGAAGTGGTTTCAGTGCTGGTTAAAAATGCTAATTCACAGTCTCAGAGAAGCCAAGCACCTCTGTGAAATCCTGACAACTTGATCCTTCAGAGCTGGGCAAGGAAAAACACACAGGTGGAGTTGGAGGAGTGATAAATACAAATTCAAAGACAGAGAAACTGTTCTGTGAACTGCTCCTGGTGATTGAAGAACACCTCTAACTTCCCAGCTGAAAGAAAGCAGATGTTGCTCATGTTTCACAGGGTGTAAATACACTGCTGCTTACAAAAGCTCTTTCTGACCCCCTTTTCACCCTAGAACCCCCCCTGCTCCCCAGTTAACACCTCCAGGCCTCTCATTTAGAGCCTGTGCTACACTCACAGTGAGAGTTACTGGAAAGAATCCCAATTTCCTGCTCAAGCATTTTAAGACATGAAAATTTCTACCACACGGAGAAACTCTCGAAACCTCATCTCAGAATTGCTGTTTGGGGGCCTGCCAAGGAAAAGTGACTTTCACCAATCACAAAGCAAAGCAGGAAGGGCAATTTCCACAGAACATCCAGTTTTGAGAAGTTTTCCTTAACTTCATCACTACAGAAGCCATTAATATGTAATTGACTTCTTGTGACCCTGTGATTGCAGGAGCAATCCTGTCCCTCAGGAAATTTTCAGGGCAGAGACAGGAACTGATGCTTGTGTGTGCCTGCAGCGGGGGAACAAAACAAATCCACAAAGGCAGAGTGGAAAATAACCCTGGTGGTAACACTTGCCCCCTCAATCACTCATCTCTGACATGGGAGCAATCGGAAGAATTGAGGTAAAAAACCCCAACAACACAAAAACTGCACAAAACAAGCCAAAATCTCCAAGCAGCCCCACTTTTCTCTGGGAAGAGAAAGTGGAAGGGCAGCCTCCCCATGCCCTGCAGATTGCCAAACTGGGTCCAAAGGGAACCCCTGTATTGCCAAGGACCTTCCAGCAGCCAGAAAACCCCTACTTGAGCACATTTTTAGGTACCACCGAGCAAATACAGCACATGGGCTGTTCTATCAAACACGTTCTTGCAATTAACACTAATAACAGCCTGCCTCAGTTATCAAAGGATGTATTTAGGAAGTGAAAATAAACCCAGGCATGTCTGTGACTTAGCAGCTCAGCACTAGGATTTATCTTCAGAGGAAAAAAACCTCCCCAGCCTGTATGTGAGCACCAAGTGTTTAAACATGGACATTTTGGCTACATCTCAGCATCAAGCAGCTTTTACAAATTCACTGAACTCTGACTGAAAGGGCAGTGATTCGAGGCACTGGGTTTTCAGAATGATTAGTTTCAAATGCTGTTGTACATTAAAACTTGTTCCTGAAAGGTCAAGCCACGTCTGACTGCTGCTCCCTGACAGCACAGCCAGGATGGTCAGACAGCCCTGAAATGCTTTACAGGGGAGTTTTTGTTTGTTGGGTTTGGGTTTTTTTAAAGCAATCTAGGTGGTCACCAGCACAGAAGGAATTAATTTTTATCCACTGTATTTCAGAATAAACATTAACTGGACACTGGAGTTCAAAGGTGCTGCCTCTCCCAGGAGAGAATGCAGTTTTCCACGCTCTCCTTGCAGCACACTGAGGTTTCATACACTTCTCCCTCCATAGCAACAGCCCAGAAGAATTACCACAGCTCACAAACACACCAGTGTGTTCTAAGTGATGTTTCCAGCTCCCTCGGGAGCCCTGAGCGATGAGCTCTGGCAGCTGCTGCAGCATTCCCACCTGCAGCCCCCCAGCTCCAGTCACTCCCAGAGATCTCTGCTCAGGAGCTGGGGCTGCAGGAAGGTGGGAGGGGCGTTTGGGAGCCCCCCTTAGGAGTACAGAACCTCAGACTCAGCTTCACTGAAGGTCTGGAGTGGGAACAGCAGGACACAGGTACAGAGAGTAGCTCCCACAGGAAAAGGGGGAAGCTGATGAGGGCAGGAATGTTTTCAACAGCTTTAGGAGATCCTCTGCAATTTGTGCACCAGAGCTTTCCCCCTCCCCAGTCAGAGAGTTCACCTGGAGGCGGTGATAGCTCTATACAAGACATTGCTAAGGGCTGCTCCTATAGAACAGGTATTTTAGGAAATACTGGGGATAACGGGGCTGTGGTTCTGCTGTTGAGCTCACAACTGCCTGAAATGGTTTCATTTCAGAAGCAGAATTATCTCCATCCACTGTCTGCAATCATGCACAACACCAAGTGCTGAATCCAGGACAACTCTCTCCATGAGCATTTGTGAGGACACGTGGCTTAATGAGGACAATGTCAAAGACAACATTACAGAGTCACGAGCAGGGATGGCCCCATTGCAGCTGACCCAGCACCAGGGGAAGCCTAAGCATACTCACATACCCCAAAATACATCACCAGAGTTCGATTCCTATAGCAACTGCACTTCTCAGTGCAAAAATGCATCACCATCCCTGCTGCCCTGGGAGTAGAAAGCAGCAGCTCTGCTAACTCCCCATTCCTCAGATGTGTGTCCTCATGCATGAATAAAGAAGTGCAAGGAAAACCAATTTATGAACTTTCCCATATAATCTAAAAGGGCTGTGGCCAGAATTCACCATTACTTTTAAATTCTCACATACTTAGCTCAGTAACTATAGATCAGACACTTCGTAAGCCACAGAGTGTGGACACAACAATTTTCCTCACACGAACATTACAGGACCCACTATGTCCAAATAATGCCTCAGGCGGGGTTTGCTGTCGAATTAAAAGTCTTGTGGCAGCAATTATTTTGGATATTATATACTCACAAATCAAGTTTACAAGTAAGATAAAATAGATTTGGGTTTGGTCTGGGGCTATATTTGCTCAGCAGTTCTACACACACCCTCAAAAATACTTCACTGGCTTTTAGTTTGAGCAGCAATAGTTTGGAAAACAGGCAGGCAGATCTTTTACTGAAAGCACAAACGCTATTAAACGTCTTGCCACAATGTTTTTTTTTTTAAGGACATTAGCATTTTTAAACAAGACATTTAATAAGTCATGTTCAAGTTAATGCTCCTTTAAGTGATTATCAGCAGTATGGCTTTCTTCGTTGAGATCTGGGAAAGCCAAGTCTGCTGAAGGATTTCCAGTCATTTAATGATGCCTGTTAATTGTGACAGAATGACTGAAGAGCCAGAACCAAGGTGAGCTGTCTTCTCCCATATGGAATGTCCTCAGATCTGATGATAAATGTATATAATATGTGTCTCTATAATTAAACAAAGGCAGCTGCCCCTGGCAGGGCAGGCACTGGACTCACCTTCCTGGAGGAGCTGTCGAAGTGCATCCCACAGGCTTTGCAGCTCTGTTCAGAAGCAGTGGGAGAGGGGAAGGAGCTGTAGCCGGGGTTGGAATAGGCCTGGGCTCGGGCTGGCGGCGGCGGCGGAATCTCCTCAGTGGAGCCATCCACACAGAACCAGTTACAGCAGCTCGCCCACATAGTACCTGCCAGGGAAAACCACACGTCAGAGGTGGCACGGGACACAGGCTGGCAGCTGAGGTGATGTCTTGGTTTGAAAGACAGGTGTGTGCCAAGGAAGGCAGGAACCTCCCTTGGAACGGAGAATACGATCCCCTCCCTCCGAATTATTATAACATTGAAATTAAGGGGCTTTCAGGCAAAGATATGGGGAGAGGAGCAACAGTTCTTTACCAGTATGTATGTGCACAACAAGGCAAACAGACGGCAACAGTGGCGGCAGCAAGAGACAGAAGAAAGCACGAGCAGCAAACCCAAGGAGCAGCCTCTCCCGCCCCTGGAGCTCTCTCCCCTCCGGAGCAGTGCCGGGCACGGCCGGCGGGGGCGCTGGTGGCTCCCGGTGAGCAGCGCGGGTGCGACGGTTCCCCCGCGCCGCCAGGGGGCGCTGTGCCGCGAGCCCGGCCCTCACGCGGTGATGGCGGCTTGGCCGAGCCGGGAAGGGATGGGAAAGGGGCTTGCTTCTTCACAACCCCCCTGGGGCAGCCGATGCCGGTGCCCCAGCCGGACCCTCGGGAGCAGCAACGGGACGAGCAAAATCCCGAGGTGGTAGGCGAGATGTGTCAGAAACTCCGCAGCTGTAGCGGGAACCGCGGGGCGCCTCGGCACGCAGAGGGTGCTGGGCTACAGTGTAGCAGGAAAACCGGAGCAGTGGCAGAGCAACGGCGGGGGCCGAGCAGCAACAACCCGGCTCCTGAACACTGCCGGGAGAGACTCCCTGGGAGGGGAAAAGGGCTCGGGGACCCGGGGGTTTCCCCTGAGACACGCCAGCAGATGGCAGAGGGTCCCCTGTTTGGTGAGGTACGGCGTTAATGAGGTCCCAGTGACACGGCAGCTCCCATGAGCAGAGCTCCACTCGCGGTAGAAGAAAGCAGGAGACAGAACCCCGCAGTGGTGGTGGATTCTCCCCACAGCGACAGCAGCCTCCTTCTCCTCGGAATACCGAGAGAGGAGGAGAGCTAGGGGCTGCCCCAGCCCTTTTTTCCCCACCCCCATTCTCGAGGTGTCTCTGCCCCTCCGAGAGAAACCCTCAGATAAGAGCAGTGCAGCCAGGTGCCTTCCTCCCCTGAGCGTGGCAACTTCTTCTGTCTCTCCTAAGTAGCCGGTTGTTACTATCTCCTAGCGACATATGGGAGAAAATTCTCCCAGAGAAAGAAACAAAAAGAGGAATCCTAAACCCCAGCACAAGTGCACGCAAACCCCACACGCCCAGTCCGGCGCGATGCAGCTTTGGTGGGAAGGGACAAATAAAGTTCAGGACAGTTATTACTAGAATTTCATCGAGTTAAGAGATTACAGTGAAGATAAGATAAAATTTATGTTCCACTTGGCTATATCAGATTCTGAGTTTGCTGTAACAGGCTGTGTCTGTTTCATATCAGCTGTAATACTTTGGGTTTTGTGCACACACAAAATGAACACATGAAAACTCAAATGATACTGCACAGAACAGTTAAATAAAACTAGCAGCAGGATCATATATGGCTATTCCTCAGCTTTATCCTAAATCTCTCTACAGATTTACAGCTACAAATCCAAAAAGATAAAATAAAAGCAAGGACAGTGGAACCACTGATTTCACATATTGCAGTTCTCAGCTGAATTTACAGCAATACAAGGCTGAATCATCACAGCAGGTCAATGTCAGTAAAGTAAGAAAAATCAAATACTGGCTTTGGTAACTTGCTTGGGAAAACAACTGCAGCTGAGACACAAAATCACTTGTTTATTTTTTCAAGTCAAATTTTATATATATACACACACATATACACACACACACTTACCAAAAATCCTAACACAGTCCAGTGCAAAATGCTCAGTTCCAAAGTCTTCTAAGACCACCTCTGCAGCAATATTCCAGAAATACACTGCTATAAACTTGCTTTTGGGAGTTTACAAAGAAATCTGAATTCATCTGGGCATTCAGTTTCTGGAGCACACACCATGTGTCATCACTTATGGGTAAACTGAATACAAATTGCCTCCTCTGCATTTCTGCTCTCACATGGGAGTTCCTGAACTGTTTCTTTTATGTCTTAAAAATCAGCTCCCTCGCTGATAGTGTTCAGCAACTGCTTGATTTTACAAACTTCTGGAAATAAAACATCTCTCAGCTGCACAGCCGATTCATTGCTTTTTCCTCAGTAAGTACTGCCACTGTGAAACTCCAGATTCCCAAGGGAACGGGGCTGGTATGAATCCTAAAGGTTATTGGGTATAATATGTTCTTTTTATTAAGCTGTGCTAAATCTTTGGAGCTGATGTACTTGAATTGGGAAGGTTTTGCACTCTGGTGCTGTTCCAGTATCTGTTGCTTTGGTGGCGTCTTTAATCCTTTCAAAACCTGGCTGAATTTGGCTCGTCAGAGTCCCCGCTGTCCTGGACAGATGCCTTTCAAATCCCACAGTGTAAGCTCAGCCAGGAGCCCTCCCTGCAGGCTCAGCACATTGCAGTGTTTAAGTGAAAATCTACACATTCACACTATGGATCCATGGTGTAACTGATGTGCACGCTGCTGCAGTGGAAATTACACTCGGGCTGGCAACCAGATCTCAATAAATAGTGTGCATTGCACTTAGACTGGCAGTGAGATCCCAAAAAATACATGGAGGGAAGCATTGCACGAACAGAAATAATCCATCATCTGTCTGTATTAGCTTTGCCCTGCAATCAAACACGCACTTTAGATGGCACAGATAAAAGAAACAATTACCTTTTTCTCTCTGCACATTAATTTCCAAGCTCTTTGTCCCACTCAGAAGTTAACAGAGCATTTCTACTGCGAAAATACAGAATTTCTACTTGACTTTATGCTCTTTGGAGTTTTGATTTGTTCCTAGGAATCACAAATCTAAACAACACGAAAGCTGCAGTCCAACGAGCATTCACAGCCTCCACAGCAGTGGAAAACTACGTCCAGGGTTAAGCTCCCTTCCTGTTTCAAGGACCCCTGCAAGCTGAAGGCCACCCACGATAACAGAATACACAAATGCTACTGCCTGCCCCCAAAAACTTTGTTTTCCTAAAAAAAGACAGCCTACTAATTCACTCTGGAACACTGCGACATGTCAAGCATTGGGAAGAAAAACACAAGGCGGTGCACAAACCGGGATAAAATAAGACAGAGCTCAGCATTCAGCTGGGGTTGTAGCTCTGTGATTGCCAGGAATTAAAAGGCCAACGAAAGGCTCAGATGCTGCTTTAGAAGAACCTTAATCCTGCTCAACTACAAAGGCATGGAAGGGAAATGCCCATAAACAAACAACTTAATAACCAGGACTGTCCTCTGATCCGTAGCATTTTTCCAAAGGTATCTCTGGTCTTGAATAGAAAGGAGCACACATCTAGAACACCTCCGTAGCTGCCTACGGCCGCACTAAGACAGCAACAAGAAATACAGGTAAGATTCAGCAGCTGCTTCAAGAGGGATTTTCCCTGAAGGGTATCAGCTTTACACCCAAGGAAAAAAGCACTCTCACCAGGAGAGGACTCAAAGTTACAAGCAGAATGCCACAGTGGAATTTCAGGATGACAACTTCCTTGATAACTCTACAATGTTTGCTAGAGCCAAATGATTCCCTTGTTTATTCTCTTACCTGTCCGGAGGTACGTGGTCAGCACCATCCAGGAACTGCTCATCTCCCCAAGGAAGGGATGGACAGATGGACGGACGGATGGTTGTTACAGATGTGGCAGAGTCTGAGGGTCAGAACTACAGCCCTGTCCTGAGCAAACCCTGTCAATCCCCTACAGAGGAGCTGCTGTTCTGCACCCAAGGAGCTCCACAGCTACACCTAAGTGACAAATTAATGCCCAGACAAAAAAACGCCCAGTGGAAAGAGCTACTTCTGTGTTGTGCTCCAGGGCTGGGAAAATACTTACAGTAACTTGACTAATAACAGTGTGACAGCTTGGAAAACTTAATGACAGGATTTCAGGAATTCTCAAGGAACAAACATCCCAAATAAAAGATGTGGACTTATTGGCACGGCTGACATTACAGGCACTACTGACAGCAGCATTATCCTTGGATAAGGTGCCTGGACTTGGCTGATGGAGCCACAGAAACAACTGCTTGAGCCACACAGCTGAGCTGGGTTTGGCAAACTGGAAGCTCCATGGCAGGCACCCAACAGTGACTGCCGGCAGGCAAAAACCACCTGCCCTAAATCCTAAGTGCACGTTGTGCTTGGAGCATCTGCCAGGGCAAAGGGAGAGGGAGTTTCATCAAGGGTGGAGATGCAAGATCAAACAGTCTATCCCGGACTTGCAAACACATCCACCCACGTGGCAATCAGCACCTTGGGAAGGGGGCTGTTTCATCTTCTTTCTTCAGTTGCTTTAAGGAGAGCCAGAAGAAATCCAATAAATGGCAGGGAGTTGCTTGCCATGGACAAAGTGGTGCCAGAACTCCACCATGCTCTGCTGGACTGCTTTTATTGATTTGTTTATTTATTTTTCCAGTATGAAGCTGTGCATGCCATGACTCTCTGCACTGAATTTAAACAGGAGAGTGAAATTAATTTCATTACCTGTTCATTAACATGTTCTACACAACACCACGAGTTCTGTATTAATTTAATTCTGAAGGAAATACATGGGATGTCAAAGTTTTCCTCCCATACACAGCTGAAGACAGGGTTCATAATGCAGGCCTGTATTCTTATACTTTCCATCTTCATTTAAAAAAGCGTTTGAACTCAGGTTCTCTCTCTACGTGCAATATCACTGCCATAACCTTGCTAGCTGGAGTATCAGGGATCACTGCCTCCACACAGGATTTATTACACATGCTATTTGGATTTCATCAAAGGGTAGGCTGTGGCTGCAGAGGGAAACTGTGGTTTATGTTTGAATATAAAACCTGCCTTTATTTTCCTAAGAGTACAAACAACAAGGGACTAGAGCAAGCAAAGGAACATCTCGGAATCAATGAGCTTCCAGCTCTGTATAATAAAGCTCTCGAGGACTGGGTCTGGCTCCTTTTCGTGACTGCTCAGGAATTCAGCAGCTGGAATGCAGTAGCACCAAGGAGACACTTGAATCAAGGGATCAAAAGGAACTGAGCTCCCAGAAGCAGCTGATTTTACTCCCACACGAGGAGAAACCACAGCAACAAGTACTTCTGCTCCTGAGAGGCCTTTAACCGCTGGAACACCAGGGCTGATGACCCTTGGGGCTACTGCAGATGGAGCTGGGTGCCAAAAAGAGAGGGAGATGCGAGCGAGCAGCTTTGCCAGGGCTGGCTTCCCTGCAGTGCTGTTTGCTCGTCGGCCCCAACAGCTGCCCTCGCACCTCCTCCTTTAGAGAGCTCTGTTCCCCACAACAGGCTGCTTTTCCATCAGCTCCCTGAACCCTCCAGCTCCTCTTTGCCCCTCATCCATCGAATACCACCCTCCTTGCTACTTCGGAATGTTCTTACTGCCTTCAGAACCTGCTGTGATCAGCTACAGATGCTCTACAGCTACACAGGTCCAACCTGGCATCCCCTGAGTGTCCTCCACAACAGCAAAGCCCCATTCCCTGGTAAGACACTACTTTCAACAGAACACACCAATCCTGGGATAACACTGTTCACAAAATCATTCATTCCTGCCACTTCTAGTAGCTTGAAGATCAAGGCAATTGTTCAGGAGGCCAGAAAAAGGCAGTGTGGCTCTGAAATACTCATGTATTGATAGCTCACTTTTAAAATTACTAGTTTTGTTATTAATCCACACTGTAGCCCCTGCAAAATGAATCAGATCTCACTTTGATGAGTGCTGTTTGAAATGGCTGAAGTATTTAATGAGTTAACCACCCTGGTGCCCCATCAATAGTGTTGCACAATTGTTCATTGTTACAATTTACTTTTTTTATTTCAACAAACCTGCACTGATAAGAAATGCCTTGCTAAAATTAGTTTCACTAATGACCTACCACTTACAAACTGAATTCACAGTTAGGTCAAAAAATAGTATTTACTTGATAACAGAGCTATAGAATAATCTGCTCAAATGCCACTTATGCACAAAGTATTATTTTTATCGGCCTTTGTCCCAGGCACAGACCTGAATTGTGATAAATGGGAGCAGTCATATGTTGGGACAGCTGGAAAAGTCAGCAAATGAGCCATTTGCAGAAGGGACAAGGGAAGGAAGAAGGTTGCCAGTCTGAGCATGACATTTGCAGACGTGGTGTCTCAATGAGTACAGAGCAGGAGAAAAGGAAGAGATGGGACACAAATCTGTCACAAGGAATGTACATCTAATTTGCTGTATCAAATAACTGGATTGAGACTGTCAGATTTTTAGGTAGGGATAGGAAGAAATATTTTTATGAGTAAGGGTACTAATTCACCTGTGCCCAAAGTGACAGCATGCATACCTTGAAAAAATGAGTAAATAAATACCAACCCTGGATCACAGCTAGAAACGGGAGTGTTCAGGTGAGAGAGACACAAGAAATTGTGTTATGGAGGGAGGAAACATTTTTCCATTTTGTTCTGTGCCTCCAAAAGTCTGGAGACATTTCCCATCTCTAATCATCTAAGTATACAACAGCAATAATCCTTACAAAGACAAATATTTAATTGCTCACCAGTCTGACCAGAAACTTTGATGTCAGTTTAAAACTCTTCAGGTGAGACCTTGGTCAGCTACAGAGTGCTCAGGTCAGTCTGCACCGAGCACAATCAGAACAGGGTGTCCAGGATTTCTGTGTCCCTTTGGTCGGGATCCTGTGCATCCAGGAGTGCCTGTGCTGCCGGGCACATCAGGGGATGCCCTTGAACAGCACCCACATCCTCACGTCCAGAGGCTGCTTCCACTGGCCAGAGCAGGCTGGCACTGGCACCCCATTCCGAACGCCGGCTACACCTTCCCCGTGGGATGCGCACAGTCCCTGGCTGGAAGCGCAGCTTGTGCTCTCCAGCAATAATCCATCTCCAGCCCCTCTTCAACACAGCTCCACCTGTGCTTCTCCACCTCGGAGATGCCTCCAAAAGCCTCTGTGTGGGCTCAGGAAGCTCGGCGGGCTCAGCAGATCCCAACCATCCAGCCAGGAGCAGATCCCGGAGCGCAGCACGCAGATGGATTCAGCAGCGCTGCTGCTCCGAGCGTGCGAGCCCAAAGGAAGGGAATCTGGCCACGCACCAGCATTTTAATGAAGGAAGTGACATCCATTTACCACAGAGCAGAGAGTAAACAGGGCAGCCTGCTGGGGCAGGGTGCAAGGCAGAGCAGGAAAAACCTGGAATGGGGCCACAGGCGTTCAGCGCAGCCACACACAGCTCTGCTGAAACGCCAGCGCCTTCAATTACTGCTGAGCCAGAGAAGCACCAAAAGTCACTTCCCACTTGCGTGGTACAGAGGAAACCATCGTGCAGACAAAGCCCCTTTTATGCTGCTATAACCTGGTTTACATTGAGTAAGGCACTTGCCAGGTAAGCCTTTGGAAAATTGGCTTAGCGGAGAGGAAAATTACGAGTTCTTATATACATGAGAAAAATCCAGCAGGTATTCCAAGAGCATTTTGCAGCTGTACCAGTGCTTACCAGCATGCTCTGAGTAATCTGCAAGCTTACTCCCAGCAACACTTGATGCTGTCTGGGAGGTTCACAGACAGATCTCTACCTGAAATCCCACCAGCACTGTTACAAGCACAAAGAATCTCAGCTTCAAGCAAGTGAAACTAGAGGGCTGCAATTCCCATTTGAAAATGGAGAAAACTGTTTCAGAAAGCTGTGGGATTTAGAGAGCATTGACCAGAAAGCTAAGTCAAAACAGATACCTTCTCACATGACTCCCAGCTTTGCACCTGGAATTGCAAACTCCACACTTGCCCACTTTCCCTCTCCTCTGCAGCACAAGCAACACCAAATTTCCCCCCTTTTAACATTAGACACTTGGAAATCCTGTTTAGTAAGGAAATGGATACCTGGGGTGAGTATTATTTTAATATAAACAGTTTATTTTGACCCAAGGTTGCATTGTATATATTGAAAAAATATTTAGATAAAAAGCTCTGCTTGCTATTAACTGTAATTAGGTCTCGAGACATCTGCCAAGCTGGAAAGTCAACTGTCTTTTTCCTTTGCAAGTCGGTGACATTCTTGCAGCAAGTTAACACAAAATGATTCATGAAATCATGTGATTTTAGAAAATTGTTTTTCTTACCCAGTCTATCTCAATTCCTTAGTCCCATACCTCTTCCCAAGGGATGGATGTGTTGTGACCTCAGACTTATCTCCCTTCCACTCTCCTGTTATGCTGAAAAACAATTCAAAAAGCTGCTGTGCTCTTTCACACTAGTTTGATATTCAGCAGCAAGACTGAATTGAGTCAGTTGTAATATACAGCAGGAACCAAGTCAGGAGGAGAAGAAAGGAGACTCTGGAGAAGTAAAATTCCAGGGTACTGTTTTGTTACCATTCCCAGCATCCTGCATGGGTGGACGTGTCTCTATCCTTAGTCTCACACCCAAAAGTGGCACTGAAAGTGGAAGCTCTCCATCAAAACTTCAGCAAGGAGCAGTCCAGGAACCCTAGACTATCCCCTCCCAACTCAACCAGTCCTTTTCATTATGGAGAAAAAGGTTCATGCTGGCTTTTTTTTTCCTCTGTTCATTCCTATCCTCACAGGTTTTCTTGGATTCAGCTGCAGTGGGTCACTGCTAAAACTGTAATTGCAATAGGGAGCAATAAATTGCTCAGTGAAAAGCTGAACATCTGAATAACTGTGCAGCTTCCCTAACCAGCCCTGCTCCGGGAAGGATCATTATTCCATTCTATCCAGATTTCATCCCAAAACCCACCTAGACCACTCTTCCATGACAGCCACGTGGCAATAGCTGGGGGAGGTTTCCTGGAGCTGTGCCCACCTGGAAGCCAGAAAGTGGCTCCAAAAGCACAGCAGGAGCTTTTCAGGGAGTCCTCCTCCTCCTCCTCTCCACACTACAAATACCTCCCTCTCTCAGCAAATTTTACAATGCCCAGAATAGAACCTTGCTGAAAATAAGTTTCTGCTGTGCTGCAAAACACTGCTGTGGACTAAGTGACTTCAGTGTTTGGGTATTGCAAACAAACAGGAGCAGATCCACAGTTTAACCAGGGCACAGCTTTGAATCCCCTCTGCTGGAAGGGGATTTCACCACAGAAGAAGGGAACCACTGTCAGAAGGTTTAGTGATACCCTCCTCCTAAATGGGGGAATTCAGGGAGCTGGAGAAAAAAAGAGAAGGAGAAAGGATGTAAATTTGCATTTTTACCACATCTCAAGTTCTCTACTTCAGGTAAAAAGAGATCAAGCTATTTCCATTGAAATCCTTGGCCCTAAAGGCCTGTGATGACAACTACACATCTTGTTTCATTATGACAACTGGATAAATTACATATGCACCAACAGTTCAGTTTTGGAATGAAGCATATGGGGGCAGTTGAAGGGAGAAAAGAGAGGTGCATTATCCTAGATTCAGCTCCTCAAACTGGGGGTTGGACAGGATCAGCCAGAATTCCATTAAGTTTCCCTGAAACTGGGACTGCAGTTGGCCCTAAAGCTCCACGGACTCTGGGCTATCCCCGTGTCTCAGGCACCCAGAATTGAGAGTGTTTGCTGATAAATTACAACACCAGTTGGAAATCCTGGAAATTACCTGTCATGCCAAGCTATGGGTTTATTTTTAACCAGTAAACTTCTAAATTTCACCCCTCCAAAATCAAAATATAGTCTCAAAATTCCTCGCATGCCAAACCTACTCTTCTTACCTTATTCCAGGAGCTGCTGGTAGAAAATCAACCTAAACCTCATGGAATTTATACAAGTGGAAAAGTGTACGTGCAGTGGGACTGGATACACCACAGCTCTGTGCAGACTGGCAGGCAACCTCTAACCTATTTAACTGGAGCCTGAAAAAAGATAATTTTTATTTGTCTGGACTGAAACAGATCTGGATGTATATAACTGAGACACATCGTAACAAGTACAAACACTGCAGACTCATTTCATAGCTATGCCTATTCCAAATTAATCTGAATTCAAATCCAAACTAGGTGCTGAAATAGAATAAAATGCAGCTGCAGATCTCCTTCAGCACACACGTAAAAGACCAGCACAGACGTCACATCCGACACAAGTGTGGGAAGCTCTGCCCTCCCAGGCTACAGAAATACTTAGAATTAATCAGCAGTTAAAAAAAGGTCCAGGATGTTGAATATAAACCTGAGGACTGGTTTTGTTCCTGAGACAACAAAAGATAGTGAGATAAAAACGTGAGTTTATTTATGGTTTAGTCACCTTATCTGTGGACAAGGGTAAATACCCCACTCTCAGCTGAAGGCAGTTAATACAGGTGGAACTTTGAGAGGGACTTTGAAGTTGTACTCTTAAAGCATTACCATAAATATTATTTTTGTGCCAATCTCCATCTAGCATGGAAGCATTTGAAATTCAGAATTGCTCACATGCGGCCCCGGAAAAGAGCTCCAAAACTGAGGGAAGGTTCAAGCCTTACCACCCAGTGCCTGCCAGCAGGACTAGCATGAACTCTCTACAGCATTCATGGGACAGATGTTGTGGAAAAGTCCATTTCCAACCATCTGCAGTGTTTGTTTCTAGGGCTGAAAGGCTCTACATTGGTTCCTTTACCACCATCCTTGTTTGACTGCTGTGCTTCTCTCCCTCCAGCCTCAATCTCTGCAGAACATTAAGGACTGAGAAATCCAAAACAAAGCAGCCTGAAATCTGGGCTTTATTCAAATAGAAACATGAATAAACCCAGCAGCCATCTGGTCCCATGGTTTTGGTTACTGACTTGAGGGGGCACATCCTGAGGAGATTCTGCAAGAGCTCACACAGGAACTCACAAACCATTCAAGTAAACATTTGTCTCTGGGAACTAAAGCCATGATCCAAAACAAGGTAATTCTCCTTCATTGCCACATCTCTCTATATATATTATGGCAGAACATTCAAGGCTTTCTCAAGCCTTTTAATCACCTGAGTGAAGCACCAACAGAGGCAGGACAGGAACCCTTTGATGGCAGAGCTCACAGAAACCCACCCAATTCCTGGGATCAAACAGAAAGTGCTGAACATGGAATCACAGTGGGATCCAACCTGCAGAAAATGTATTTTTACCAAAGACTGAGAGGACAGGAGGTAAGGAAAGCTTCAGACAGGGACCTGCAGCTCCTGGATTCCCTACCTTTGTCACAGAGGGGAAATTTCCCATATATGGCCCAAGCCTACGGGGTCACATTTCAGTGCAGGCTCTTGGCAAGCCCAGACATTCAGACATCATGAGTCAGTGCTCCAGAAATCACTGGGGTTTATAAACCAATAAATCTACTTCAATTTGGCTGTGTTTTTTAAATTCACCTTCTGCTGGGGTTTTTTCTCAACCTTTGCAGTACACAGGCACCATCACATTTTCATTTTGCTTCTCTGTAACTGGCAGGAACATTTCTTGCCATTCCAGGGGGTTTTTGTTTTGTAAAATGACAGACAAGGTTTTCACATTAGACTAAACCCTGGTGCTGGGACATGAAGAATAAAACCAGACCAACTGTCATGGAGGTAGGGAACAGATAATAAACTATCTTGTACTTTCACATAGCTCTCTAACAACGAAGGGTACTTATTTTTTAAATAAAACCTCCAAACATCTTCACTTCTGTCCTCAGATCCCAAACAAACAGCAATTTATCTGGCATTTCAGACAAGCAGACATGACTGCTGCCAGTAAGAAGCTCCCTATGACACAATCTTTTTCACCACTGACCTTTCTTCTCCTTTGAACTCTACTTTTCTCAGTTCAATAGTTCAGCAGAAACTGACTCATTTTATGATTACACAAACAAAATCAGATACCGGATATTCCTATTAAAAAACAAAAATTAAAATCTGAATGTCAAGAAATATCATTGGGTAATTATTTTCAGATTAGTAATGGGATAAATGGGGACAAATGTGGGACAGTTCAGGGTGAGGATTTTTAGTTTGAGTTTCCAGCTCTGTAAATCTGAGCCACTTCAGTTCTCTGTGCTTGAGTTTTCCATAAGCAAAATACAGGCAATGCCCCATCAGGGAATGGAATCAATATTTCATTTCTTTAAATTCATAATGGAATTAAATACTTTCAGAGAACTACACAGTGAGGCACTTATGGGAAGAAATGCTGAGAGTGAACAAGCTCCTTGCACTTCTGCAAAGCATCCTAACAGTTTTACATTAGAACAAAACACATAAATTAAAAAAAATAACCAAAACAAAACAGGACATAACAAGATAATATAAAAAAAATAGGACAGAGCAAGATAATTTTGAGGCCAAATTCATGTTTCACACAAGTGCAGAATACAATGCAAGTCCCATTCATTTTTTGGTGGTGGTTTTTTTTTGCTGGAATTTGCTGGAAGTCTTTCCCAGTTGACAATGAAAATTATGGTCAACACGCAGAATAAAATAGTGCTCAAAAAACTTATTTTTGCCTAAAGGTACATTTCAGCTTAAAAGTGTTATTGACAAATGTGGCCTTGTTAAAAAAAAAAAAAAAAAAACAAAAAAATAAAAGACAAACAGTCTTGAGACTGGAGACAAGATAAAGTGTGAAGGAGGCAGCATGCTGTCAAACTGCTGGTTAAGAAAACATCAAGGATTTTCAATTTCAAACCTGTTGTGCATGTTGTAAAAACTCCCTTTTCCTTAGAAGTTCAGAAGGTTTGGTCAATACATTTAGGCTGTTTCCTCCAGAATCAAGGATTAAGGCTGATCAGGCAAGCCCACAGTGGCCAGTAATAGTTCATACCCTTTTCTTCACATTTTCTTTTATTACGGGAATTTTTAGGAAATACTACCATGTATTAGATTTAATTTCAAGCCTGCATCTTTTATTCCTACAGAGCAATGAAAGCTTTAGCTCATGTTATTAAGAGCCACATCCAGAAGTAAAAAAGCAAGCTCAGGCCTCCAGAACAATGTCCAACCAAGCAACTTTGGCTTTGGGCAGAGCAGCACGGAGGGAGACAGGCCTCATTCCAAGAACGATCATCTTACTTCCCTCAGACAAAGTAAAGCCTTTCATGAACCAGGCTGGGCCCTGGCCTACATTCTGTTGTATGAAAAGGCTTCATTATTTGCAGTTGAACACATTGTTTGAAAACCTGATATAAATGGCCTTTACCGCAGCAAGAGCTGAACAAACTGAAACTGTGCCACGCTGAGGGTTCCAAGGGACCAAAATGGCAAAATTGTAATAAATGTGTTGTGTGTTATCTCTAAAACACACACAGTTTAAACCTTGAAATAGGTTTTCACCCATGGCAGAGTTCAGAGATGGTATCAGGGTGATCAGATAAGGTTATTTGCAGATTTAAGGTGTCTCTGAAGGCAGATAAAAAGAAATGCTGCAAGTGCTTTGTTTCTCAGTGTGTTATTTTGCCATACACAAGTAGTCATCTACAGGTGCTTTGAATTCCAGCTGCACTCTCTGTGCACACCTTGTAGGCATTCCAAGTCTCTCCTGAAGCCCAGCAGCGAGCTGAACGACGTATTTCAATTCTTTCCAGGAATTCCTTTACTCAGAATGACATTCCTGACTTAGGCATTTTCATTGCAAAACCCTGTCTGTGATTTGTATTCAAGTCAGAGGAGCAAGTAACAAATGGTATCCATAACAGCAGGAATAGAAAAGTAGTTTGCCAAAAAGGAGGTTGATGGTTTGGGCTTTATTTTTATTAAATTCATGCTTCAACTCCCTCTTGTTTCTACTCTGCATAAGAGACAAAATCTTGCTCCTCCTACCCCAGAGCTCCCTGCACAAGAAGATGCACAGTGACAGACCAGGTCTGACTGAGCTGACAAGGAGCTCCATGAACCCCTGCAAGGACTGATAAGCCTTTCCATCTGAGAAACATAAGGGATGGATTATGCAATATTGGCCTCTGTCTGACTGGCAGAAACCTGGCCCTGAGCTCCAAGAGCATGAAACAGCCCCTACAGAAAAACCAGCTTCAATTTCTACTTTTTGGATTATACAGTCAAAGGGGGACTTGGAAATCTACACTTTACTTGGAATCTGAAAAATAAACTGTTTCCAAACTCTCCTGCAATGCTTGTGCAACGGCCTCAAGACAGGCAGGGATCTGGCCAGCTGTGCCACCAGCCACAGAAGCTGCATTTTAGAACTCGCCCTTCTCTGGAACAATTGGAACTTTCTCCAGGCCGAAGCCTGCACACAGAGCTCAGTGTTTCCCTGCAAGCACACAACAGCTCCATTATTGTTTAACTACCAAAAACCAGCTCCAACAATCTATCAGGCTTGACATTCTATCCGTCCCTGCTGCTAGCCCAGACTGCTGGGCATATATATAGGAAGAGGTTCATGGATTCAGTAAGAAAAGTTATTTTGTTAATCTAAACAGAGATTTCCCTTCTTTTAACCATTAATTTGCCATTTTAAAAACCATTCAGGAACCCAGAGGCCAATTTGTCCTCTAGATTATCAAATTCAAGTGTCTATACAGAAATCTATTTCAGTAGATGAATAAAAGCTCCTTTTTAAGATATACATAAAACAAAGGCAATCCCACAGAGAAAATTCCTCGCTGCCTCAGAGCTGCAGTACCAGTTGTGGTTCCAGCCTGGCCACAATTATTTTAACACCAAGCTACAGCAGAGCATTAAGCTGCTGCTTATCACCCTCCGTGCCCAGGGACAGCACAGCTCGGCAGTTTTCCCAGCAATCATGGCTCAGGCAAAGTCCTAGGAAACACCAGCACTTTCATGGAAGCAAACTTATCAATGCATGATGCAGCCTCGTGGAGGATGACCTCAAACACAGGAATTACTCATGTGAGTGATGCCAGCAAGCTGGCTCTCTGGGTGAAGGACACCTGGGAGCCATCCAATGGTGCCTGCAGTCATTTTTCTCTGAGCAAGGTGTTTTGACATCAACAAAAAGTAGCATCACATCAGTTTCAGTCTGGAATTCTGTGGGATGCAGTTCCTGACTCATTTGGGGGAAAAGCCAAACCAATAAAAGCTCAGGTGGTGTGGATCCAATGATGCCACTTGTGACACTGCAATTTGAAATTATCCATGTGTGTATATAGAATACATAATGCCCAAAGGAACCATCCTTCTGCAGCAGAGGTTACCACGCAACAACCCACTCCCCAAAGAGAGTATTTTAAATTTAAATTACATTTAATGAGTTTCAAATCTCACTTAGCATCAGCCTAAACTAAAAGATTCAAAGCATATGCTCCTTAAGTATATTCTTATAAGCACATCCCACAACCTTCTGAATATAAATAAAAAGGTGGCAGCATTAAAAAAAGCTGATGTTTAATGAATATTTTAGTTTCTAGTGAAATAAAAATGTGGAAATTCCTATTCCTAGACTATTTGGCAGAGGAGCTAGAGGGCATTAGAGAAAGAAGCCTGATTAATATTTTTGAGTAAACTGAATACCTCAAGAGCAATTAATGTGAAGAACTTGTAGATTTTACAGACACTGAGAAGAATTACCAACATCTCAGAAAACAACAATTCTTTCTAAAGAAAGTCCCTTATGGGAGCATAAATTTAACAAACCAAAAAGGCCTCTCAGAGGTTAGAAAAAGCCATCTCAGTTCTGAGGACACCAGCTGAGAAAGAAGGAAAAACTGAATACAAAATCTGAATTCTCGATCTGACAGTCACACTCTTGGTTTCTTAAAGAAGAGGGTAATTCTTCAACCTTGCAATGTTGTTTGAAGACTAAATAATCAACTTTAGAGGCACCTACCAGCAGGGGGTTGGAAACCTTTGCACGCAGGTGAGTCCTGGTCCTGACATCAGCCCAGCAGAGACGGGATTCTCCCCACCTGTGAAACAGAGATTCCACTTATTCACCACTGCAAAGCACTCCCTGCTCCCTGAATGCCAGCTGAGGGAAGGTCACACTGCCCATTCCTGGCTTTTGTAAGGACAGTCCCTGGGAAGGGGAGGAAAACAGGCTCGATGGGAAACCAGAGAGAGGCACTGTCAAGGGTAATGACTGGCATTACTTCGGGGAGCAGGAGCCAGGCTGGGGTTTCACAATGGGCAATCAGAGGAGGGCTGGGGAAACATCTGCACCAGGTAAATGCAGAGCACAAAGCACAGGCAGTGAACAGCAGCACCACACACCTCACCAGGGTCTGGCTGTACCACTTCCAGAGCTCAAGCCACACCCAAGTATCCAGACTGCCAGTGATATCCAGGTAGATTAAAGCCAGGTTATAGCTGTAGTCAGAGCTCAGACTAGAGAGAAGATCCAACTTCCCTTGTTTTTAACTACCAGGTACCCAGAGGTCCCCTCTCCCTGCTCAGCAGCAGGTCACACACAGCTGTACCCAAAAAAGGGCCACATATACACACACTTCTGCAGCTCACATCATCCTGCTGCCCACAGTGTCTTTCATTAGGCACAAGAGCTTGGTTCAATGTACTTTGATTTCTGTCTTCAGATCAGGCTCTGTATCCTTCAGGACTGGTCAGAAGGTTTAGAGAAGAGAGGGAGCCATGGGATCTTTAATTAGGAGATCTTTACTTAGGTGATCTTTAAGGTCCTTCCAACCCAATCCACTCCGTGATTCCATATCCTATGAAAACACACTCTAAGGGACAGGAAAGTTAGACCCTAGTCTAACCCTAATTAAACACCATTTCCCCTACAGTGAAACCAACACCCCCTAGGTGAGGAGAGCATTTTACCTGGCCAGGCCTGAGGACACAAACTGCAGTGCTGGGTCAGACACAGCCTGCCCAGCTCCACTGCCAGCTCCGTGCTGGCCTAGGAGAGCCAGAGAGAGGCAGGCACACAGAGCAGACCGAGGAAATCTGCTTCCACCCCTCCAGGCAAAACTGGTTCAAAGTCCAAACTACAGGTTTAATAACAGCACTGGCAGCTCAGCTTAGATCATGCTCCAGCCTGATTGAAGAGTTTACAATCTCAGCTGTTATTAACAACAAACTGTGGTGCAGAGTTGCACAAGAAGTGAAAATGGCACCATTTAACAAACAAACAAAACAACACAAACCCACCCTGAAGTCAACAACAATAAAGAGAAAACTGAAGATGTGAAGAAGACAGATTTCAGTCATAAACTCAGCTAGTGACCACTAACCTTCCAAAACCTCATAGATATGATTCCTTTGTACTTTCAGTGCAGAGTATTGCATTCAGCTCTCATTTGAGGAGCCCAATCACATGGTACCTGACACTGAAAAAGACTGAACCTCACTGAAAGCCATCCTACTTTTTCTACCCTACAATTAAAGACAATACTTACATGATGGCTTCAAAACTATTCAAATTCAGCAAAAACTTGAGCAATTAAGCATTAACCCATGAGCACCACTGTCAAGGCAATCAGCCTTCCATTAAAAGTTCAGTGGCTACAGCGGAGTGGATGTGCAGTCACAGAGTGCTGCAGCTGGGTAACCTGGCTCCAGGATCCTCAGCCCCCAATGGGAAACACCACAGCCAGAGGTGATTGTTTTGGTTCATTAGACCCAATTGTGCCACCAAAAACAATTATGGTTACAGAGAATGACTACAAGATCCCCCTCCCCATCACCGTGGGCACAAATGGGTTAAGGAGATTCAGTATTTGATGGGTGGAGGTGGGTGAACCCAAGGATCTGGAATTTTTAAGAAACATTTAAAGCTCATCACAGCTTTCTGCTCCCCTTCTCAGCTCTGGAAAAGTGAGGTAACAGTGGGAAGACAAAGGGTTAAAACTCTTTTTGTTTGTGCAATCAGCTATATGCCTTAATGATCATCTGTCTTAAAATCTGAGCTTCAAAGTGTTGAAACGCAACCCACCACAGTGTGAACACAATAAAATACCAACTTACAATGCACCTGCCATCTGCCATCCTAATGATAAGGAGAGCTAAAAAACCTTCTTGTTCATCCACTAAGTTCTTCACCACGTCCACAATGAGGTCAGAAAGAACAGAAAACTGCCACAAGTCCCTGCACAGCTGGAAACAGTTCTCCCAAACCAACATCCGAGGTTACGTCCTGTGCTCCCCACGGAAGACACGCTGTGTGTCAGAGAAGAGGAAGTGAGCTCAGATGAAACACAGAAATAAACCCCTTCTTTCTCAGCCAATTAAACATTACCCTGAGCACAGCTTAAGCCAAGAAGCATAAAATTAAACCGTTCCTATCTGCCTTTAATGTTACACTTGACTAAGCACAGCCTGCTGTCCTTGCAGTGTTGGAAAACATGGGAGTTTTTGCAGTGAGGTTTTTTTCTGGAGCGCAACTGGTTCTTTATCACAGGGTCAAACACTGAACCTGTCCATCCTCAGCCTTTTAACCTGAGGAGACTCAGGCAGGACCCTGTTCTCACTGCAGAGCTGACACTTATTAACCTGCAGACACCAAAATGCTGCTCAGAAACCAGAGGATGAGTCAATACTTTCCCTACAGGAAACACCTTCACCTGCTTACAGGAACAAACTGCTCGGAAGGACACTTGAGGACTTTTATTTTCTGAAGACCTTTTGCTTTCTGCAGCAAAGGAAGGACTTGCTCAGCTTTCACGTTGCAGTACACCCCCAGTTTTGAGCAGAGAAGGAAATAATTTGGGTCCTTAACACCAAGTTACACTTTGGACATGCTAAAATGCAAAGAGACAGTAATTTAAGCTCTACAGAAGGCTGGTGCTTATCCAGAATTCCTCAGCTCTCTTAGCAATTTGAGCAGAATAACCTACTGAACCCCAGAGAGCCTTTGGGAGAAGAACTCAGGAATGGAAGAGTTGCTCATCACCACTTTTAAGCATGAAAAAAGAGGCTGCACCGGAGTCCCACTCCCCCTCGTTAGGGAAATCCTGTGAGGGAGCCCCTTGACCCCATCTCCCCCAAAACTAAACCCAGGCGCTGTACCTGTCCCAGCCCGAGCAGCCCCATTCCCCCTGCTCTGAGCCGCCCAAGTCCCGGCAGCCTCTCCCGCCCTCTGTCCCCCTACACCTGCCGACACCCCAATCCAGAGCCATTCCCGCACCCCACAGCTCCTGGATAACCCTCCGCGAAACCTCCGCGGCCTC